>RXPK01004173.1:0-50936 GCA_004143645.1 Protaetia brevitarsis | reverse complement strand
TCACAATTCTAGAAAAAGCAGAACTTATGTATTTTACTCATAAATGAATTTCAAAAGAATAAATAAATATCATTACTTGTTCATATATTGTTGTGATTCAAATGCACTACCTTCTAGGCGGTGCTGAAGAATCATTGATTCAAGACAAAAATGTAACCGGTATTTCTATAGAAGCTTTTATTTAAAAAAAAATATATTTGAAAATTCAAAATTGTGTAATTCATGCTAAGATAACACTATACGTTAATGTATAATAAAAATGTGACCATTAGAAAACCAAAAATTTAATGAAATGTCAAATTACAAAACTGACACTGACGTTGTCAATTTACAATAAATGTTCGAAATTTTGTCCATCCCTTCTTAAACAGGTTCCTAATCTTTTATGAACATTTACCTATAGACGTAAAAAAAGGCTTTTATACATATCTTATTTACATTTTTACAGCCAGTGGACGTTCTTTTATCATTTCTCAGGAGTTGGTCCGGTGTTTTTGAGTCACCCTGTATTTGGTAATCTTTATTATGTTATTAAATATACTTATTTAGAATATTTCACATATGTAAATCAACTTTAATCATCCTCCAAAAAAAAAGGCTCTTCAAATAACGTTTATTCTAAATTTAAAATCAATTTACTAAATTGAGCGAAATTTGGCGTCCACACATCCGAAATTTTCATGAGAATTTGTGACAATGTGCTTGACAACGAACAAAGTGGCAGGACTGCACAAAGTTTCAGTTATTACGTACCTTTTTTATGTACTAACAAAGACAACAGTCTTGACTCAAGTTTGACATAAATAGAGATAGAATCATTGTAGTTTCTTTAGTATTTCAATATTTATATCTCTTTAATTTTTGTCTTCGATGGTACATAAATCATATTGCGCGCACAACAAACCACATAAGCCAGAAATACATATGTATAATTATGATTTATAATCTTACGACGGTTCATTCTCCAAGACCAGCTCTTCGAAGTCGAGCACGATGCGATAGCCGGAAGGTGCCGTGATGTCTGTATCACAGTCGGCGTTGTCCGGATACTGGCGCGGAAAACCCGGACTTGAAACGACGGCACGTTGTCGCTGACTTGACAACGTTACCGATTTATTGCAATCAGGTGGCCAGCTATCGTCGAACGGTTCTGAAACACGAGAAATAATAAATCGCAGATTTTGCAAGGCGTTAGATAGAAGATAAATGTACGTAAATAATACGGTTCCCTATAATGCATCTATATTACGTAGTTATATATCTACATACATCGAAAGAAGATTTATATGCATGTACTGGCATGTAGGATGTACCTAGTACATACGTATATGTAGGTGTGTACACATACATTAGGCAAATGGAAATGCATGTCGCTGTAAATCAAACTTAATCACTGTTTGAAACTGCCGGAATTTTTAGTCAGATTTTTCTTTTGTTATGTAGACTGTGAATAATGTGTTTACGATCAAAATACATGACCTGTCTAATATTGTAATGTTGCATAGGTTTACCAACTATGCTGTGCAAACATTTTTATTAAAAATAAAAACAAAAACAAGAGGTTGTAGTTTATTAAACCACCAACTAAACAAGAGACGTATATGAAACATAACAAAAAAATTCTTTAGGCGTAAAATTTGCAACATATGTTTGTAGCTTATATGAAACGTTTTTTTTAAATATTTCTTGGTAACCCAGTAAACAAGAAATGCAAATGAAACATAACAAAAATTCCTTAGGTGTAAAAATTGCAACATATGTGTGTAGCTTATATGAAACGCTTTCTTTAATATTGCTTGACAACCTAGTAAGCAAGAAACATAAATGAAACATAACAAAAAAAGTTCTTAGGAGTAAAATTTGCAATATATATATTTGTAACTTACATGAAACGCTTTTTAATAATTTAATAATATTTACTTGTAACATTTAGGAAATGTATCTTGGGTAACCTAAGGGGGTACCGGTAGCACAAGTAGAGTTTGCGTATGCTGGCTGTTGTGGCTAGATCAGATCGTGGCTAAGTGGCAAACTTATGCTTTTTAACATGCTAATTAACATAATGGCAGAAACACCTGAAGCTGAGAATTCGGTAAGTATATTAGGTATATACTCGCATAAAATTTCTCTCAACTACTAGATATACATAACCTCAACTCACATTTTGCTGGGAAAATAATTTGTTAGCGAACTTAATAATATTCTGTAATATATATGTTTTTGAAAGAAAAGTTAATTTCATCGAAAAAGATCGAAAGAAGAAGTAACGTATTAAAATAAAAACTTCATTCTTTATTTTACTTCTCTACTTTTTTAAAGAAATATTCAAATAAAAATAATATTTATATAAATCTTGAATTGAATTACTGTTGGTTAGTGTAATTAGGATTAAGTTATTGTTCAGCACTGGCATAGATTGGCAATTGTAAAAATAAGATGTTAAAGTAATGTTTGTAATTAATAATATTAGAGCAGGAATACGGAAATGAACTCGCAATATGTGTGGAAGTGTATGTAGTCTTCCACACCTCCACACGCATTGCGGGTTCATTTTCGTTTTCCTCTTCCATTATTATTAATTACAACATTAATTAAAAACCAAGAATTGTTAAACTTTACGACAATTTCCTTTGTTTCTTCCTTTAACACATAGACCATGAAGATGGATGAAAAATGCCGAAACATGTAGTCGTCTAGATGTTTGTAATAAATATAGTGAAGAATCCTTTATTATTTCCAATTTGACACTTCAATGTCAACGTGTTAATATGTAATGCGCAATTTAAAAAGACTGCGTTATGTTACACAAGCTAATGAAAGTATATTTGTGTTTTAAAGGTGTTTCTACTGTTTTAATTTTAAATAATAATGAATTCAGTGGTCACTGCAAAGTTTAGAAGCGGATCCGTTCGATAAATGAACGCTTGCCGAAAAAGTTGAAATAACGCAGTAGTTTAGCAGATGTATTTCGAATTTAAATCTGAAGCAATCGATTTTAAGTGAAACGTGACAGATATTTTTTGGTATTCTATTATTACCAATTCGTATACTTATAATAAACATATGTGACTGTAATATAAAATAAAAAATTCCTTGTTTACTATTTGAACAATTATGGCCGAAAATAATGGAATTTGAATAATTTAAATCATTTAAGCGATCGAATTAAGAAACACTGTTTATCACAAAGGAAAATGTAGTCCATTTTCCTTTTTAGAAATGTCCATATTGCTTCTCATTGTCAGATCAATAGAGCATATCAAGAAATATAGCATTATACCACGAGATATTGAAGGGCACTCTATATGTATTGAACATTATAATTAATGGTGGAATTCTGTGTATATTTGTAGGGTCTGTAAGATTATCTGTAAAATCATAAGCATATATTATGGATGCTTATAGGCGTCACAGGTGTACACAGAAACTCACCATAGTTGTGTGCGTTTTTGTAGAGCTTTCGAATCAATTTTATCCTTTAACTACCCGAGTGTTTATCATGGATTAATGAATTTTAGTGCTGAAATTAAGACCATTTCGAAAAAGCTACTGTTTCCAAGAGAACAGCTTCCATTCTTTTCGGTTCCTAGCGAAAATATCTATCAGGAAACAATTCTTGTATTTCTGTTACACCCTGTATATTGTAAAAAAAACAAACGAAGAACGACAATCGATCAATCATTATACAAAATTCTTAAAAGATCCGTTCTATCACTGTAAATAATTGGCCAAAATATAAATCCTAACGAGTCTATTGTACAAAACTTGTTTTGACATTTCTCTTTTCTGCCTCCACATTCTCCCTTCCACATGTTACCCTTCTAGACCGCTTATTATTACTTTGTTTGTCATACATGGACATGCCCTTATTAATACAGTAGCAATCTGTGTGGGGTACGCATCGTAACAAAGAGTATACCCCGCCTGATGGCGTGGGGGAAATCGGCAAGATAACACGACCGTAGTAATGGCCCGACATTTCAAAACCCCCCTCGCTACAATATTGTTCCACGGCGCGCCGTGAAATTACCGCTGCGCAAATTGAACATCATGCTACGTCATTAGTTTCAGCCATATCGCCTTGGTTCTCCCCGTATTTACATTATGCTCCAGACGAGATTAATTGAATTATGGAACGTCCTCTTGCGGTGCGTACTAATTCCGTAACGGCGTATAGTATATACGTTACAGTTCTGATGCGTATTTGAGTTACGGATAGTATTTAACTTACCCGAATGCACTACGATCGCAAAGTGATGATAAAATAAAGCTAACGCGATGTAGAACTAAAGTTTGTTTTAGCGGAGTTTGTTCGAAGAACAAACTACAATAAAGAAGATTTCAAAATATCCTACTAATATAATCGTTCTTATCACCGCGTCTCAAATTGAATTAAATTAAACTAATTAGTTTAAAAGCGTATAATCTCGAGTCGGTTAAATACCTACGGCGGCTTCACTGACAATTTAATGTTTTAAATCTTAATCAGTTTACGGCTGCCGGGCCGGATTGAAAATTCCGCCACGGTTGGCAACGATCCAACCGAAAGATCAGCCGCCAGACCGTGTCGCGTCGTCGTGAATGCGAAAGCAGCGCTACAAATGTCATTAGAATCGTCGTAAGACGCCGAACTATAAACGCATTTAGGGAAATTGCTGATTCGTCGAAAGCTGCCATCTTTCTCTCTATACAATCAAACACATGGAACTACGGTAATACATTTAAAGTGGAATCATAGTGGGGATGGGTGCTCCACTAAGGTGTAAGTCAGGGGATGGGGATTTACGGCTTCCCGCCAAATACTGTTTATGCGGCATCTAACAACTAAAGGGTTTGCAACAAGGATAAGTATTATTATTATTTTTTTTTTAATTAATTTAAAATATATATTTAATATTGTGTAATATAAAAGCTATTTTTTTTAGATTTATTTAAATTTAATTACTTATATACGTTGGGCACCGTGTGTCACCTATGCTCTGTCATTTTCGTTTTGTAAAACTTAACCGTTGGGTGAAGAAATTTAATTGTGAAATTAGCTGCACTCTGTGCTGTAGTTAGTTGTATTAGCCACAGTATATAACAGTAAGGACATATTCGCAAAAACCCATTGTTCTTGAGTGGTCCGTTTTGAATGACCTTCAAGCCCAGCTGCCATTTTGTAAAGCTGTTGCCGGGAATTTTCAAACGTGTAGAATAATTTATATTTTAAAGGAAGTAGAAAAATAGATTAAAGAAATACACAAATTTATGCGTTTTTATTCTGATTTTGTTGCAAATATTTATGAACAGTTTATAGTAATAAAAAACACGATTCCAGTAAAATAATGTTTGATTAAGTGATACATATATTTGCAAGTGTTTTACGATAATTATGTTTATATTCTTTCCTTTTTGTGAAATAAATCTTTGTTTATATTTTTATAGTGTAAAAGATTCTTCCAGGAATAAATATGTTGTGGTTCTTTCTCAAATAAATTAATAAAAATGCAACAGAATCGGTGGAAGGGACTTTCAAATTTCTGACACGAATACATAATAACTTTTAATTAGGGTTCAAGAGGTATGACTATATCGTTCTGTATGATACAAAGATTGTTCCTTTCTATTCGACTACTTCATTTCTAACATCCGACCCTGCACTGGTTTGTCAACAATAATGTCCGGGAGTGCACAAGTGGATAGAGTTCAGACGTAGACTATATAATATCGAATTGTCTGTAATGTGTATAATGTGAATAAATGCGATTAAAATTTATACCAGTATAATGCAGTTCAAACCAAAATCACATTATTTTAAAAAGTGAACATAAAATGAATTAGGTTGGTTACTGCGATAAATAGCAATCTAGCTTAAAATGTGTATTTAACAAATAAATTGATTTAATGTGATCTAGGAATCTCTGCACAACGATAATAGTTCTTCTTATTCATGTACTTTCTTAATTCTTGTCGTTCATATATATTAGATTCATTCGGAAATCCCAAGAAACTGCGACCATTGTCAGCACCAAAATTTATCTTGCGAGAGTGATTGGCACAACAACATGATACCCATTGGTGTCTTCTTTCACGATAATTTGAGTTATTTCACTTAAACCTAACAATATAATATATAAGAAAGTATGTAAATGTTATGGCTACTGGCCACCGATCTTACCTTTTACACAAGAATATTATAGTTCATTAAATGTTTTTAAACCTGTAGGGATAATTCAAAACTAGTAAAATACGTAAAATAAATAAATAAAACAAGTAAATCATATAGATTAAACGGACGAGTAAACTAATTTGTGTAGATACGAACGTAAACAATAACAAACTGCCATTTTGGGAAGCTGTTATTTGTGTGAAGTTAGGTTTAGAAATTTGGACCGCTATAACTCCTCTCTTGTCCTTACTCGGTGTACTCTGTTTTAACCATTGAGTGAAGAAATTTAACTGTGAAATTAGCTGCGCTTTGTGCTGTCGTTAGTTGTATTATTATGTTCTTATTTCGATACATCCACACTTATTGTGTAAAATCAATTCTCTTCACAATTATTTCGGCATACTGCTATATTTAGGTAAGTTTACGTGTGATGTTTTAAAAAATAAAATATTAGAGATAATTTGTTAAACAGGTAACGTCTACAGTACATTATAGTTGAGAACTTTCATGAACATCAAACATATTCCCCCACAACGTCTGTGTGACTTTTCGAAGCTTCGTATTTAATTACAGATCTAATAAATAATAAAATTAATAAACCTCTTAATATGGGTAGATGGGTACGATTGTGTATGCGTTCCTACGAAATGTTATTATATAATATATTACTCTATAAATGCCCAGAATTACTGAGTATCAATTGCAAATTATATATACTGCACGTTAAAAAACAATAAATTAAAATATAAATCTTGTCACTGACAAGGCAGTCACCGTGCTTACGGCAGCCAGATATTAAAGGCGAGCGTAGGTCGTGAGTAAAATTATAAAAGAAAATAGTGAAAGATTGGCAGGAAGTTAATTTGGGCGCCACCAATTTTTTTTTTACTTTAGATTATTGTAATGAAATTAGAAACATTACTGTGCTGATGTACTGTGTACTGATTGAAATAAATTAGAATACAAAACTGAATTTAAAAATGAAAAAAGAAAAAAATATTAACTAGCTCAACGGAAAAAAATTTAATGAACACAAAAAAACTATTAATCTCAGAGTTACCCTCGCGAATTAAAACTTTAATCTAATTACGAAAAGTAAATTGTGAGTGAATGAAATCAGGCTTTCTTAATTACACGAAAAAATTGAAAAGGTTTTAAAATATAATAAAAGAACAGAATTTTTAACCCAGTGACGCTAATTAACAATCAATTTATTTTTAACAAACCGGTTAAATTACAACGGTGCAGAAAAAAACCTTGAACTGAAGGTTCTGGCCTAAAATAAAAACTGCACTTGACTCTAAATTAAAATAGGATGTATTTCCTATACAAAGCAACAAAAAAAAGTTTTATTTGTTCAAGAAGACTGTTCAAAATCTTTGAACTTCTATCCACGTGGTTTCACAAGTTAAAATAATCTAAGCGTGGACGAATGCAATAAATTAACAAAAATGAAAAAAAAAACTAAATGATAGAACAATGCTTCTACTCACCCAAACGAGGTGATAGAAAAATAAAAATGCTGCAGCAAAATAGATTAACATATTTTTTTTGTAACATAACACCTTCATCCACTCGTGTCTTCAAATATTACACTAAAAATTCCTTGATTGACTAAATAATTAAAGAAGAAATGTTAAATTTTTTATATCAAAATGAATTACAAAAAGGCAACAAAGATATAAAAATACCTCTACTCACGTTAATAGTCGAACAAGGAAATCCTTAACAAAATTCTACAATTGTTTTTCTTACAAAAATCCCTCTCTCAAAATCGTACAACGCACACGTATGACATTATAACGACAATATTAAATAGAATACGCATTAAATCAGCACAATAGATATTTGAATGGCTGGAATAATTAAAAAATCTTAACACTATATAATTAAAAATCACACAATAAACTCTTAAACTAAAAAATTATTCAAAACAAAACAAAATTGTGAAAACTCTCGGTAAATTGAAAATCAGCTGATCGGAGAAATAAACCAAAACAACCATAATATGCAACTTAAAATACACTTTGCGATAAATGGGTTGTATAAACCACAGCAGTAGGTTGTAAAAATAAAAAAAAATAGAGAATTTAAATGTGGTTAATATGTATATTAAATAATTGTAAATTTTATAGCAAATTGTAAATGGTATATGCAATTGTAGATATAATAAAAAAGTATTTAAAGTTGCATGTGCAATCGATAGTGAAATTATTGATTGAATTGTTGAAAGTAAAGCGGCCTTACATTTTACAAAGGATCCACAAAAAAAAAATTATAAGGTGTAAGTGAATATGACCAAATATATAATTAATAATAATAATAATAAGTAATACGTATTTGATAGTTTATATAAGTAATAAAAAAATACGGTGATATCATGGACGGAATTTTTGAAGTTGAGAGAATAAAAAGGTTCCGCTGCCATTTGATTGGCGTCCTCGTCTCTCGCTGTACCAAATTTGGTAGTTTCAAATGAGCCGAAAAATCCTTTTACCTGCATCGGGTTTTGACTTCCGTCAGCCCTTGCAGTTTTCTTGCCGTATTTTCGATTTATGCCACGTGGTAAATTCAAAATTTAACCTCCCATTTCAATTACCATGGGTTTTGATAACTTTGGCAGTGATGAGTGAATAAAATAATAAATAACCGTAATATTTTGCTTTTTACTAAGCTTTCATTCTTATTCAATAACTTCAATGAACGTGCGTAATTGCACGTGCCTTCTCTGCACTGTGCGTAAAAATATCAGCGAACCACTCGCTTCAGAAGTTAACCTCGGAGAGAGCTAGTCAGGCTCCGGTTCGCGCGAACACGAGGCGCGCACGCCCTCCCCTACTTAAAACTGAAATTTGCAAAATAAGTAACTAAAAGCTAACTAATGCAAAAGTTAAATTAAATGGTATATTTATAGCCAAGGATAGTTTTTGAATGTTATAACAATCTTTATACGCATTTTTCTGAAAGTATAAGAATGAATGAGCTTTTATTAGAAAATATATAAAATATAAATGAACTGATGTTAACTATGTTAAATCCCAAATTTACAGATTTGAAGAACGACGCCCCCATAACTAAGACAAACTACGTATCAAAATTATAAACATAGGGTGCTTATAATTTTGATACGTAATTATCCATTAGTCTTGAGGTATTATAGCCAATGTACGACATAATTTTTTATAATCCAGTACCTATTAGTGTTTCTTTGAAGTAGGCGTGTTTGGAATAAATTTTTAAAAACATATCTAGATATCTCAGAAATATGTAGACATACCAAGGGTAGTAGCTTATACTTCGCAAAGGGAGGCTTGCAAGAACGAAAATTGTTTATCCCAGCGATGCAAAGAAAAAATGCGTTCTTGCTAACCTCACATAAAATGTCACCACAGTGACACAAGTGGGAAAACAGTGTCACAAAGTGGAACTTTGTGATTTTTAGAGCTGAAAAGTTTATTAAGCAGGAAACCTTTTAACTAGCCAGTTCCCTGGAAAAGCCTGTATAAACTCTAGAATATTTTGCAAAATACCAACTATATTTTAATTTCATTAAACTAAATTAGTAATTTATAATACGAATGCTTGGAATATTTCACCGAACTATACAAATTTAATTAGTTTCAAATTATTTACCCACGTTATATTACCGTCAGACAGGAGGCGTTGATACGCAACAAGTTACAAACATGTTAAACATTAAACAAGTGCGTTGTGTATCCCACATGAACACATGAAAGCCGTTCGCCTTTGTCGACAATAAATTCCTCCCGTTAACGTTTGACTTTCGGTTTATTTTCGTGCGCCACTTTGTGTGCACAAACGACGGCACGTAAGCAATTTATTATGTCGAATAACGCAATTACTCCCTCCGTATCCCCATGCACCCTTCAACCGCTGTTATTTTGCACCATAAAGCACCTTAAACACGTTTAGGTAAACGACAATGGAAACGTAACTAGATATTATCAAATGCGAAATCGTTTTCTTTTCGCATTACAGCAGAAGCGGTCCTTATTATGTAAATGGAATAACGAGAGAGAAAGAAAAGAGAAAAACACTAGCAGGCAAATTGAATCAGCTTACAAGCTTTTGGCGCGTAAGTATGAGACAATATTAAACACGAAACCGTAATAAATATATTCTTTTTGTGCTAGAGTAAAAGGTCTTTTGGAATCTGCACAGGTCGGAAAGTACTATAATCGCTTGACACATGCTAATGTCCCCTGCCACTTAACAAGATCTCGGCCGCTAAATTTGCATGGCGTTGTTTTTTTAATGAACATTTGGATAGTCTCCAGGTTACATTCGCTGAGCAAACGTTCCATGCGGGACTCCTAGGCAGTAATCGTAAATTTCGCGACACGGTGAGAGCAGGAGTTTAGAATAAGTGCGAAACTTTCTGCTTTAGTATTTATTGGTGTAAATATTTTGCTGCGCAAAAGTTATGTCAACGCATTTCTTGCTGATGTTCTGTTGGAATATTAGGAGAAAAGGGAATAAGGACTTTGAATTTGTGGAATGTTTAGCTTTACACCATTGCTCATTAAGAAAGCTTTACAGCAGTTCTTCGTCCATGTAATTATTCTAGACGACATATTTATTACAAGTAATTTTGCTTGCACGAACGGTTTTATAATTTTAATTTGTAGTACGGTGCAATTATTTTGGATAAACAGGTGTAAAAGTGGGTCCAAACCAATATACTGCTATGGTTTGGACAACCCAATTATCGCTGAGTGTATTTTAAGTTGCATATTTCGGTTGTTGCATTTATTTGTTTGAACAGCTCATTTTCAATTTACTGAGAATTTTCACAATTTTGTTTGGTTTTGAATCAGTTTAGTATTCTTATTTACTTCATTTAATACTCAGCAATACGTTGAGTCAAATCGAGAACATCAAAGTCTAGACACGTGTTTTTTGCCATAGACGATTCGCGTGATATGAATAGAGCATCAGACACGCAAATATTTTTAAGTTTTAGAAAGCTTTATACGAAATATGAAATTATAAGCCATGGCTTAGATATTCAGATCATAAATTCGGTAAGGGATTTAATTAAAAATAAATCTCTAGATCGAAGTTCTTATTTTTGCCGCTAGATGGCGCTGGTAGTGCTTCTAAATGTGACGCTCATTTCCATAATTCTAATTTTTTGTGCTAAATGACTGGACGATGCTGTTGGAGACGCCATCTACTTATAAAATTCGGAACTAAACTTTAAAAGATTTCACGCGGTCCTCAATTCCGTAGCTTCACATTTTGCCGTTTGGTAGTACTGGCGGCGTCATTAGTGGTTTCGTCAGTTTCGTCTGTTCATATAAACTCGAAGCCCTGAGTTTTCGGCGATAATTACAACTTAGGTCGTTAATGGCGTCTTCTATTAACAAAACCCGGAACTAAAATTTGAAAGTAAAAATATTTTCAGCTTCAAATCAATTTCTTAATAAAAAAAACATCGATCAATCTCCCATTGGTTGTTGTAATCACGTGGTAAATTAGTTCATTGTGCTGAAATGACAGCGCTGTACGCATTTAGAAAAGTACATTATCGACGTGGGCTTGATTTGTATATAAATTTGATTTAATTTTGTGCATTATTTTGTTTCATTATGATTATTATATACTTCAGTGACATTTGCTTTTATTGAATTAAACTGATTAACGATTTTTTATTGTGTAAAATTTCGAATTCTTCACGATTTATAAAAATAATATTTGCACACACGATGTCAAAGACCCATTAGTTGCGCTATGTTGAACTGCCCTAATCCTGTGAAATACACCTTGTTGTACATAACTTTATTTAGATACTATTTACGTTTATAAATAAGCTATTTTTATATATTATTTCAGTGTTGTATTTATATTTAGATTTTATAAATTGTTTATATGCCAAATAGCTATTTCATGACTGTGATAGCATAATTATTATAAATAATATAAATATTTAATATATGCCCAAATAAAATTTTTGAACATTGAAAGTACATAAAATGACGCATTTGAATGTACCGCTAGTTTAGTTTAGCTGAAGTTGGTGGTGCGCAACTTTGTCCGCAAAATATGGTATTTTTGGAAGATCGACAAAAATGCGTAAAAAGATACTGCTTTGTTTTGGAACACTGGAATAAAGTAATATTGACAGATTTTATATTTTCTTGGTACCAAGATTTTTGGATAGATGGCCCTGTCTGATGTATCTTTTATTTTCTCCAATCTTAATTTGGACGTACAAAAGATATCTGTCGATAGTTTTCTAGTTTATTTTGTTTTTGTATGGACTTTAGTCTTTTAGTCTTTTTGTACATATATTCACTGTTCTCATAGTTTTACTTTGCCACGGTGTTATCATGTTTTATCAATAGATGACGGTGTCATCTACTGATGAAAAATGAAACTATTTTAGTCTATTTCATGCCAATTTATTTTCCATACTTAAAACTTAAAACTTTCGGCACTGGATGCCACAAACCAGAAGTTGTTAGTGGCGCTATGTGGTGTTAAACTCGGAAATAAATTTAATATAAATAAGTTTGAAGTCTAACGCTGCACGGCTTGAAGCGTACAAAATTTGAGATGGCAATTTTGACAGTCGTGTTTTAATGGTTAGGGCACAGTAAATATGTATATCCAATAGTTTCACATCGCCGGTAACATGGGTTTCAAACATGGCGCCCAAGGAAATTCGCGGTGTCGTATAGGTGGGTAAAATTGTAACTAAAACTATTTGAATTTGTTTACAAGCAAAAATCTAACCTACAAAGCCGTTCCATTCTGTCATTTTATTATAGGAGTGACTTTGATGTTGTGCGATTTTCTGTCAATTGTCAGTCTGTTTGAGTATATAGGTTATTTTCGTACCCACTTTGCAATTATTAGTTGCAAATATAGCCGCCAAACGCCATCGCGAATTTCCTTAAATTGATAGGCAAAACATCAAAGGCGCCGACACTTAGTGAAACTACTGGATAATGTTTATACTGTGGTTAGGGGTTTCAAACTTGTTTGCGATGGTAAATCAAATTGCTGCTACCTCAAACCAACGACTTTTTTCTGCACTAGTTTGGTAAATGTCAAAAAACCGGTTCAAAATAAATAAATTTCTCTTTAAACTTCAGAAGACCACTTTCGATGGTTCAATATCACAAAATTGTTCCACTGAAGCAAACAAAAAATTAAATGCCTTTGCTGTTACAATAATTAAATTTCCAAATAATGCACCGTGAGCGATGCATTCTTCCTCGCCTCTCACAACCGTGTGTCATGTTTACGTCACTAACACGTCCGTGACACGACACAAATCCGATAATTCGCGGTAATTCCCTTCTACCGGATTAATTAAGCGCGCACAGCGATTGCGGCCGCCTAAACTGGCGTCGGACCTACCACCATCGAGTAAAATGACGGCGTGCTAATCTTACCATCGCTCCGAGGGCGTTCGCATATGAAGTAATTCGGCGTGGCACAATCCCGATCGTTCCACATGAAGGCGGTGGCCAAGCTAGGAGACGATGTCGGTAGCGAGTAGATGCGACGCACCTCGACGCAGTCCTGCTCGCTGAGACCGTCGTCGTTTGGCTGGCGGTTGTAGAAACCGTGTTCCGACCAGCCGGGAAACCAATCTGCAAAAATAGAAATAAAAAATGAAATTAAAGTAGTATTAACTTTTTTTATAATAATAATAATTATTTATTGTCCAACAGCAAAACCTTTTACAGGACAAACTAAAGTACATACATACATAAAAGTATAAAATAAAAATAATACACAAAAGATAAGAAAAAAGAGAACTAAATTTGTTTATCTATAGCATCAAAAAATATGTCATCAAAGAAAAGATCAGCATTGCGACACATAGTAACTAAAGGTGACATTCGTAATAAGTTGGTTCGAGGGAAAGGTAGATGAGGAGCGAGAGGATAAACGAGGTACAAGGAAATCAATAGGAGGAAAGTAAATCAGGAGAGTCAATACAACCACGAACAATCTTCAAGACAAATCTTGCTCCAGCAACATCCCGACGGTGTTCCAACGATCGCACACTATGCCTTTCCAACAGGGATTCGTAGTCAATACCTCTAGCAGGATACTGGCTATCCATTTTGAAGGATAGATACTTTAAGAAACGGCGTTGGACTTTTTCAATACTCAGTTGCAGGTGGATGTAATGTGGAGACCAAACCATAGATGCGTATTCTAATTTACTCACAACAAAGCTAAAGTATAAAGTTTTAAGAAGGGACACATCATTGAAAAACTTGCATGAGCGTAAGACAAAACCTAAAGATTTTGAAGCAGCAACGCACAACTCAGCAATATGTTCAGCAAAGCTTAATCGGGAATCAAATAAAACCCCCAGATCTCTAACCGTGTCCGCTTTCTTGAGATAAGTATCACGTATTGAGTACATCGAGTTGATGTAATTAATTTTCCTCGTGTAGATCACAAATAAACATTTACTGACATTCAATCTTAATTTATGTGAAAAGCACCAGCTGAAAATATGATCTAAATTATGTTGGAGGTGAGCCACATCATTTAGAGTTCTAATGGGAGCATAAATTTTTACGTCGTCTGCATAAGCAAGTACTGGACAGGACAGAGACATCAATAAATCGTTTATGAACAGTACAAATAAAAGGGAACCCAAATGCGATCCCTGTGGAACTCCGGAAGAGGGAATGAAATCAAATGATTTATAACCATTGTAAAAAACGTAGTGAACTCTGTTAGTTAAGTAAAAATATAAAAGTTGCATCCAGCTTGTCGAGCAAAATTCCATGATCAATTACATCAAAGGCTCTGCTAAGATCAGTGTAGATGACATCAACCTGACCTTGAAGATCAACTTGTTCACTTAGATATTGGCATTTAGAGACAAGGTTAGTGACTGTTGATCTCCTTTTAATGAACCCATGTTGTTGCGGTGAAATATATTGGAGTGTATTGTAATACAAACAAGAATAAATAACATGCTCAAATACCTTGGCAAAATTCGACAAGATAGAAATTGGTCTATAGTTACTAATGCGAGTTTTGTCATCTTTCTTGAAAACAGGACTAATTCTAGCACGTTTCCATCGCGTAGGAAAGGTAGAAGTACCAATTGCCAAATTAATGATATACGTCACGGGTTTCGCAAGCACGTAACGAGCATCATAAAGGAGAAAACTAGGTATTTGATCATCCCCAGCGATATACTTCTGTGGAAACTTTGACATAATACTGATTAATTCTTCTTCAGTAGTTGGTAACAAAGTGAAAGGAGTACAGTTGAAATGAGTGATTTTAGGTGAGAAGTCATTACTATCAATGTGTATTGAGAAAAATTTGGAGGCGAATGCATCAACTATCTCCTGAGGTGTATCAATACGTGCATCATCATCAAATAAAACTTTAGGTATGCGTGTGGTGCCATTCCAGCTGTGAATGAACTGAAAGATCTCTTTCGAGTTAGCTCTGATTGAAGTTTGAGCTTTCGCGAGGTAAGCTGAATAGGCAGCAGCGATATCACTCTTGCATATAGACCTAAGTCTGCTGAACTGTTGGTGAAAGTAAGAGTTCTTAGTAGTTCTCCATTTCTGTCGATAATAATTCTTTAGTTTAAGGGTCTGAAATAATGGCTTTAGAGAACCACGCAGGATAACAAGGGCTAGTATATGTATGTTTTAGTGGTATAGAGGTATCAAGAACTTGGTAAAAATACGCATCAGGAGCAGAATTGATATCACTGTATTTCTTAAGAAATGACCAATCAGTATTAAAAAGATTTTTTCATGGCAGGTGTCAATTAGAAGGAGTTGTTCCGATCTGCTATGTTGTGGATGTAATATGGATTGTATTTGGCAAGATTCGGAATGGGGAGTATCAACACTTGTGCTTGTGTTTTCAACTTAATATATGGGAAACTATGTCTTTAACAATGTAGTAACAACAATAGATTACAAATTAACTTTCTATCGACTCTATTCCGCATACCATATAAATAGATGTTACAATTGACTTAGCAATTCGCATTGCCTTGTTTTAGATACTTGGCCAAATCTAATTAATAAATATATTTACAAACTATTCCACTTCTTTAACCTATAAATATTAAACTCTTAGCGGCGAAGGGTCCTGAAGAGTATTCACATAGCGTAGGTAGGTGGGTAACGATGTTTCTTTGGGTGTTTGATTGCTTTACTTGTTTAGATAGTCTTTTGCACGGTTACTTACGGACAACTTCTTCCTTAAAAATGCGGTTATTACCTTTTGCTTGTAAACTTATTGAATTACTCTCAGCGGTATTAGTTTCCTAAGTCTTCCGTGGCGGCGCTACCGACGACCGCTGTCAGCTGTTCGACTGTAAATTGCGCGCGAAGATATTTGTTTATGTCGCGTAATAAACGTGGCACAATAAAAATTAAAATCAGCGCTAGTGAGATAGCTTAAGTGCGTGAGTGATTATCCAGGGTTCCTACATTAGATAAATAATATCAGTGCAATAAATCGTTGGTTTTGTGCCTTTATTCCTTAAAAACAAGACAAAAAAAGGTGCAAAAATGTAAATATAAGCACGCAAAATCACATTTAGTATTAAAGCATATATCAATGATATTTGCAGTAATGATTTACAACAATATTATCGGTTTATTTAAGAGTTTTCGATTTATTTATCGGGCAAATATATATTAAATATGGATACGAGTATGATAGTTGTGGTTTACATTTAAATTTTGACGTCCATCGTGAAAAGCTACATAAACGAAAACTTATCGGTTTATAATATGAAAATAATCGGCAATAATGAACGTATCAAATATGCAGAGGGCGTCAAATCGAGCACAACAAAAAAGGTAATCTATCTTTGAACATGACTCTAGGTTTGGATTTTGCGTCAGCTACCATGAAACTAATGTCGTGTCACGCCCTACGACAACTACGAAGTATAGTTTGACAACAGAAGAAAGCGAAATACGGTCGGCAATCGAGGGGCGGAGGGTTGCGTCGTGTCACACCCGAAGGGTGACTACGAACTACGACGCAACACTAGGTGGTAGATCACGCTGTGTCACGTCCGCGGGGCGATTACGGTCTCGGATCAGACAGAAGCGGGAAAAACTAAGGTCGTGTCACACCCGATGGACGACTACGATCTATAGTCTTACAGGAACAGAGAAAGCTATCGTCGTGTCACAACCGAAGGGGTATGTATGCTTCCCCAACAACTTTATAATAGGCGCAATCCCTAAGTGTTGTGAACCAAACTTATAGATAATTATAGGGCGTTTATTTTACATCAACTTCATCAACCTTAATAACGAAAAATTATTAAAAGAAAAACATGATAAATGCAAAAAGAAAATAAGGTAGGCCATCTTGTGTGAACTTCAGAAACTTAAGAATATTTTAAGGATATGTTCATAAGCACATTAACTAGTATAATTTTTCTTTCATGAACTCTAGGACAAACTGTTACCGAGACATGACCGGTAGCCATCCTTTGATTCAGCCTGCACAATCGAAACAAGAAACATAGTCGCAATATCTAAAGAACGCAAAAGATGCAGGTTAGCAATCTACAATTAATGTGTAAATTGGGTAAATACATTTAACTACTTAGGAGCAAACTTATAATCCAAGAAAAACATTAAGAAAAAAAGTACGAAAATAGATAATAAAAGTGACAGCGCTTATTATTTTGAGAGCTTTTGCTCGTCTCTGTACTTACATATTTTTGTGGTAATTTTCGCTCTGTAAAATAATTCTTTAGTTTTATCATTTCTTTGGGTATATTTCATGTTCAAAGTGCTTCTGTATCTTCTTCAATTTTTGATGTAGCTGATATCTTCGACCTTCTCTTTCTGGCTTTCGTTTTAAAATATTTTTTTCAAGTCCATTCATTTATTATTATTTTTGTGAGAGATCGAACAAGTTAAATATTTAAAATCCTAAAGTGCGAACATTGTACCTTCTTTGTCTTTGTTCTTTATCTATTAAATAAGATTTACGTCATACATATCTTCCTTTACATCATCAATCTTACTGGGCATCTTAATATAACAAGATTCGTATCATCTAACGGACGACCTTTATATAGGAAGCACTTAAATTACACGACATTTGTATTCATATATTCATCTATGCATAAACCTCTCATCCCGAGAACATAACCTACATGTGTACATACGACATGAGAGCTTGCCTTTACGACTTCGTAAAAGACGACAGAATAATGTAATTCAATACTAGCTGCTGCACATGTTGACAGAGGTATTAGCTTTCGGTAGATATACATATTTCTATTTATTTCCATCGGCAGGGTAAACTTTGTGGAAGGACGCGGCACTTAGCAGCCCTCTCTCTTTATACCAGGATGGAAAGCAAACAATTCGAAACGCTAACTAAATTTGATAGTCGCACGAAATAATTGGAAACATCGGAGTATTAATTGGAGGCAATTTATCGATTCTGTTTATAATTGCTTTCCAATCTTTATCGAATACAGTTAATTCAGGAATAAATTTTTACTAATCAAGCTTTCGTCAAGTTTTATGGCTTCAGTCGCTTCGTATAGATTTTATTTCGGGTGTGCTCCCACTCATTTTTTCCATTTAATCTACTGAATTTATTTTTTCTATTAACAATATTACGCCGACAGGGCACAATAGATATATGAGTTCATATCAATAACACCCAAGTTTTCCTACTTGGTATTCAATAGATCTTATCTCATTCATTGCTCCTGACGCCAGAATATATTACTTGAAGATTCGCCAAGTCAATAAAGGACTAATCCTGAGGTGTCGATCGCATGTTCGAGCAGCTATATTACATTCAAGGCAGGACTCTGACATTATTTTACAAAAACATTTTTTTGGGTTCAGTTATTTGATAAATTGATAATAAATTGCTACAGGATTTAAGGTGTGACATTTATATTATACTGAATGATTTATGCGAACACTTCGCAGTCTATAAATAAGTGAGTGATTACTCTAAGGTTGAAAAAAAAATAGTTATTTATGTCGCAATGCGATGAAATGATACTTTAGCAAACGAGTTCGGAGACTGGAATAAACGAGTTTGATAAAAGGTCTGTTTTCGTTCTTACTTCTGACGGTTCTACTACCGTTCAGAGCAGTAGACCAGCACAGAACGTGGCGTTGTCGTGTAGTGGGAAACTTTTTACTACGCACGTGAGCGTTTGCTTTGAACCGTAATAGAATCGTCCAATGTTGGAACGAAAACAGACCTAAAGACACTTTACTGCCGTGGTGCATACAATATTTTTTCGACTATCACCTATGATTATCACTAAACGTTTGTTTGCATTTTTGGTGTTCAGGATAAGTACTCATATTTGAATGAAAATTTTGTCTTAACATAGCAATTTTTTTACAGGATAAACAGGAAAAAAGAAGAGGGATCTAGTCTACAATTACCAATATTTCACTCAGACTATCGATTTCGCATTATGACGCATCATCAGGCCTTAATGACCCAAACAACCTAATTAATGAAAACGAGAACAATACAAGTTGTAATACTTAGAATTAATAGAAGGAATTGTCTAATAGAGAACGATTTTTTTTTTAAATCATTATTTCTGAATTTGTAACATGATGAAATCAAATGTTTAAACTTGTTATTGAAACAGTCCTCTATGTTTGAAAATGAAATTTTTTGATGAAGTTTTAAAGGCAAAAGTGTCCTCTATCTACAAAAGGATAAAAGAAAAATTGGTACCTATAACAAATATTACAACTCAAGCCAAAGACATAAACTAACTTATCGATCAATAGGCAATGTTAATGATAAGTATGGAAAGACCAGTGATTATTCTAAGGTTGAAAAAAAAAATAGTTATCAATATTGCAATGCGATGAAGTGACGCTTTAGCAAATGAGTTCGGAGACTGGAATAAACGAGTTTGATAAAAGGTCTGTTTTCGTTCTTACTTCTGACGGTTCTACTACCGTTCAGAGCAGTAGAATAGCACAGATCGTGACATTGTCGTGGAGTGGGAAACTTTGTATTACGCACGTGAGCGTTTGCTTTGAACCGTAATAGAATCGTCCAAAGTTGGAACGAAAACAGACCTAAAGACACTTTACTGCTGTGGTGCATACAATATTTTTTCGATTATCACCTATGATTATCACTAACCGTTTGTTTGCATTTTTGGTGTTCAGGATAAGTACTCATATTTGAATGAAAATTTTGTCTTAACATAGCAATTTTTTTACAGGATAAACAGGAGAAAAAAGAAGGATCTAATCTACAATTACCAATATTTCACTCAGACTATCGATTTTGCATTATAACGCATCATCAGGCCTTAATGACCCAAACAACCTGATTAATGAAAACGAGAACAATACAAGTTGTAATACTTACAATTAATAGAAGGAATTGTCTAATAGAGAACGATTTTTTTTTTTTAAACCATCATATCTGAATTTGTAACATGATGAAATCAAATGTTTAAACTTGTTATTGAAACAGTCCTCTATGTTTGAAAATGAAATTTTTTGATAAAGTTTTAAAGACAAAAGTGTCCTCTATCTACAAAAGGATAAAAGAAAAATTGATACCTATAACAAATATTACAATTCAAGCCAAAGACATAAACTAACTTATCGATCAATAGGCAATGTTAATGATAAGTATGGAAAGACCAGTGATTATTCTAAGGTTGAAAAAAAAAATAATTATTAATATTGCAATGCGATGAAGTGACGCTTTAGCAAACGAGTTCGGAGACTGAAATAAACGAGTTTGATAAAAGGTCTGTTTTCGTTCTTACTTCTGACGGTTCTACTACCGTTCAGAGCAGTAGACCAGCACAGAACGTGACGTTGTCGTGTAGTGGGAAACTTTGTACTACGCACGTGAGCGTTTGCTTTGAACCGTAATAGAATCGTCCAAAGTTGGAACGAAAACAGACCTAAAGACACTTTACTGCCGTGGTGCATACAATATTTTTTCGACTATCACCTATGATTATCACTAACCGTTTGTTTGCATTTTTGGTGTTCAGTATAAGTATTCATATTTGAATGAAAATTTTGTCTTAACATAGCAATTTTTTTACAGGATAAACAGGAAAAAACAAGAGGGATCTAGTCTACAATTACCAATATTTCACTCAGACTATCGATTTCGCATTATAACGCATCATCAGGCCTTAATGACCCAAACAACCTAATTAATGAAAACGAGAACAATACAAGTTGTAATACTTACAATTAATAGAAGGAATTGTCTAACAGAGAACGATTTTTTTTTTTTAAACCATTATATCTGAATTTGTAACATGATGAAATCAAATGTTTAAACTTGTTATTGAAACAGTCCTCTATGTTTGAAAATGACATTTTTTGATAAAGTTTTAAAGACAAAAGTGTCCTCTATCTACAAAAAGATAAAAGAAAAATTGATACCTATAACAAATATTACAATTCAAGCCAAAGACATAAACTAACTTATCGATCAATAGGCAATGTTAATGATAAGTATGGAAAGACCAGTGATTATTCTAAGGTTGAAAAAAAATAGTTATTAATATTGCAATGCGATGAAGTGACGCTTTAGCAAATGAGTTCGGAGACTGGAATAAACGAGTTTGATAAAAGGTCTGTTTTCGTTCTTACTTCTGACGGTTCTACTACCGTTCAGAGCAGTAGAATAGCACAGATCGTGACATTGTCGTGGAGTGGGAAACTTTGTACTACGCACGTGAGCGTTTGCTTTGAACCGTAATAGAATCGTCCAAAGTTGGAACGAAAACAGACCTAAAGACACTTTACTGCCGTGGTGCATACAATATTTTTTCGATTATCACCTATGATTATCACTAACCGTTTATTTGCATTTTTGGTGTTCAGGATAAGCACTCATATTTGAATGAAAATTTTGTCTTAACATAGCAATTTTTTACAGGATAAACAGGAAAAAAAAGAGGGATCTAATCTACAATTACCAATATTTCACTCAGACTATCGATTTTGCATTATAACGCATCATCAGGCCTTAATGACCCAAACAACCTGATTAATGAAAACGAGAACAATACAAGTTGTAATACTTACAATTAATAGAAGGAATTGTCTAATAGAGAACGATTTTTTTTTTAAACCATTATATCTGAATTTGTAACATGATAAAATCAAATGTTTAAACTTGTTATTGAAACAGTCCTCTATGTTTGAAAATGACATTTTTTGATAAAGTTTTAAAGACAAAAGTGTCCTCTATCTACAAAAGGATAAAAGAAAAATTGATACCTATAACAAATATTACAATTCAAGCCAAAGACATAAACTAACTTATCGATCAATAGGCAATGTTAATGATAAGTATGGAAAGACCAGTGATTATTCTAAGGTTGAAAAAAAAAATTGTTATTAATATTGCAATGCGATGAAGTGACGCTTTAGCAAACGAGTTCGGAGACTGAAATAAACGAGTTTGATAAAAGGTCTGTTTTCGTTCTTACTTCTGACGGTTCCACTACCGTTTAGAGCAGTAGACCAGCACAGAACGTGACGTTGTCGTGTAGTGGGAAACTTTGTACTACGCACGTGAGCGTTTGCTTTGAACCGTAATAAAATCGTCGAAAGTTGGAACGAAAACAGACCTAAAGACACTTTACTGCCGTGGTGCATACAATATTTTTGCGACTATCACCTGTGATTATCACTAACCGTTTGTTTGCATTTTTGGTGTTCAGGATAAGTACTCATATTTGAATGAAAATTTTGTCTTAACATAGCAATTTTTTTACAGGATAAACAGGAAAAAAAAGAGGGATCTAGTCTACAATTACCAATATTTCACTCAGACTATCGCTTTCGCATTATAACGCATCATCAGGCCTTAATGACCCAAACAACCTAATTAATGAAAACGAGAACAATACAAGTTGTATTACTTACAATTAATAGAAGGAATTGTCTAATAGAGAACGATTTTTTTTTAAATCATTATTTCTGAATTTGTAACATGGTGAAATCAAATGTTTAAACTTGTTATTAAAACAGTCTTCTATGTTTGAAAATGAAATTTTTTGATAAAGTTTTAAAGACAAAAGTGTCCTCTATCTACAAAAGGATAAAAGAAAAATTGATACCTATAACAAATATTACAATTCAAGCCAAAGACATAAACTAACTTATCGATCAATAGGCAATGTTAATGATAAGTATGGAAAGACCAGTGATTATTCTAAGGTTGAAAAAAAAAATAGTTATTAATATTGCAATGCGATGAAGTGACACTTTAGCAAACGAGTTCGGAGACTGGAATAAACGAGTTTGATAAAAGGTCTGTTTTCGTTCTTACTTCTGACGGTTCTACTACCGTTCAGAGCAGTAAAATAGCACAGATCGTGACATTGTCGTGTAGTGGGAAACTTTTTACTACGCACGTGAGCGTTTGCTTTGAACCGTAATAGAATCGTCCAAAGTTGGAACGAAAACAGACCTAAAGACACTTTACTGCCGTGGTGCACAAAATTTTTTCGACTATCACCTATGATTATCACTAACCGTTTGTTTGCATTTTTGGTGTTCAGGATAAGTACTCATATTTGAATGAACATTTTGTCTTAACATAGCAATTTTTTTACAGGATAAACAGGAAAAAGAAGAGGGATCTAGTCTACAATTACCAATATTTCACTCAGACTATCGATTTCGCATTATAACGCATCATCAGGCCTTAATGACCCAAACAACCTAATTAATGAAAACGAGAACAATACAAGTTGTAATACTTACAATTAATAGAAGGAATTGTCTAATAGAGAACGATTTTTTTTAAATCATTATTTCTGAATTTGTAACATGATGAAATCAAATGTTTAAACTTGTTATTGAAACAGTCCTCTATGTTTGAAAATGACATTTTTTGATAAAGTTTTAAAGACAAAAGTGTCCTCTATCTACAAAAGGATAAAAGAAAAATTGATACCTATAACAAATATTACAATTCAAGCCAAAGACATAAACTAACTTATCGATCAATAGGCAATGTTAATGATAAGTATGGAAAGACCAGTGATTATTCTAAGGTTGAAAAAAAAAATAGTTATTAATATTGCAATGCGATGAAGTGACACTTTAGCAAACGAGTTCGGAGACTGGAATAAACGAGTTTGATAAAAGGTCTGTTTTCGTTCTTACTTCTGACGGTTCTACTACCGTTCAGAGCAGTAGACCAGCACAGAACGTGACGTTGTCGTGTAGTGGGAAACTTTGTACTACGCACGTGAGCGTTTGCTTTGAACCGTAATAGAATCGTCCAAAGTTGGAACGAAAACAGACCTAACGACACTTTACTGCCGTGGTGCATACAATATTTTTTCGACTATCACCTATGATTATCACTAACCGTTTGTTTGCATTTTTGGTGTTCAGTATAAGTACTCATATTTGAATGAAAATTTTGTTTTAATATAGCAATTTTTTACAGGATAAAAAGGAAAAAAAAGAGGGATCTAATCTACAATTACCAATATTTTACTCAGACTATCGATTTCGCATTATAACGCATCATCAGGCCTTAATGACCCAAACAACCTGATTAATGAAAACGAGAACAATACAAGTTGTAATACTTACAATTAATAGAAGGAATTGTCTAATAGAGAACGATTTTTTTTTAAATCACTATTTCTGAATTTGTAACATGATGAAATCAAATGCTTAAACTTGTTATTGAAACAGTCCTCTATGTTTGAAAATGAAATTCTCAAATCTACAAAAGGATAAAAGAAAAATTGATGCCTATAACAAATATTACAATTCAAGCCAAAGACATAAACTAACTTATCGAGCAATAGGCAATGTTAATGATAAGTTAGTGTATGGTCTTTGCTTGCATTATATTCTTTGTTACAGATATCATTTTTTTCTTTATTCTTTCGCAGATAGAGGACACTTTTGCTTTTAAATGGGTTATACTTTATTTAAAAAAATCATTTTCAAAACTTAGAGAACTCTCATAATTGTTTTCACAATTTATATTTTATTCCAAACATTTTTTGCAACTTTTTTTCATTTGCATTATATTAACGATTCTTGTTTTAGTTGGTTTTCAAGAACGTAGTACTAAAAGTTCTTATTGTAACAAGTATAATTTTATCACGTTACAATTTTAGAAATAATAATTAAAAACCTCACTTGTTAACTGCAGCTTATAGGTATCTTTCTAGTTTAAGCCTTCCTATAGCCTATCCAGAATTTCCAAAGATAGACTTCCATCAATATGTTAAACCAATGTGGGTGTCCATTCCAGATTATTCTGACAGATAAATGCAGATATTCTCTATACGCTTTCCGAACACACTCTTATATATACGGATGCATCGAAAACATCAAACGGTTATGGCTGTGCATTTCAAAATTCGTGTCAGACTCTTAAAGTGTCCTACAGGCTATTAGACGAAAGAAATAGTTCACAAAGGTAGTGCTGAAGATTCGAACCAGTTGTGCGGAGCTGGAAGCACGGCATAAGGACGTGGAACTGTTTTGGCTGAAGGGCCATGTAGGAATTACTTCCAATGAAAATGTCAAAGCGGTGGCGGTTAGCCTAAATAGAAAAGACTATTTTTCCAAGTGAAGTTGGCGGTAAAACTAAAGCCCATTTCTTACAAGAGAAATGTGAACTGAGATGGCGGGAGGCAAACAACGATAAAGTTGCGCAGTATGCTAAGATCCATGACAGTGTTTGTCACCCTCGATGGCATAACGGCATTACAGTTCCACGTCTTTTCTACACTATGATCGCTAGATTGAGTTTTGGGCATGGTGTTTATCCAGCACATTTTTATAAATTGGGTTTATTAGAGCCTCCAGTTTGTTCGTGCGATTTTGACGTAGCGGACCTGAATCAGGTGAAATGGTTTTGAGGTGTTCGAATTATAAAGCACAACGACCCAAACTATTTAAAAGTCTGATTAACTTGAACGTACAGCTACCTACAGCTATCATACCTATTTTGAAATTTAATAACATTGAAGTATACCGCACTCTATGACAATTTATCAAGGAATGTAAGATTCAAATATGAAGCTTAGCTTCTGCATAAACTACAATAACGTGGCTCACATCACTTTAATGCAAAAAAAAACGACTTTGTTCTCTATTAGACAATTCTTTATATTAATTTAAGTATTACAATTTATATTGTTTTCATTTTAATTAATTAACTTTTTTAGACCATTAATACCTGATGATGCTTTATAACGCGAAACCGGTAATCTGTCATTCTGTTTAATATGGATGATATAATTTTCTTTACAAGCTAGCAAAACGATATCACTTCAGAATTGTGAATCCTTACAAAGTGTACTTTATGTCCTAGGGCAATACAGTAACACCTCGTGACCACTTCATTCTACTTACATAAAGACAAGCCCATAAAGTGATATTTTAGCCATTTAAATGAGTGTTATAAAGTTGTAGTTTACAACAAGGGAATCGCAAAAAATATTTTACATTTTCTTAATGTGTTTAAAAAAAGTAATTCATTTTTAAATCTCCTGTCAATTATAGAACTATAAATATTTTAAAATGGAATATTGTCTATATCTTTTTTGAACTTCTAAACTGAAATAATTTCTGAAATTGGATCAGTAGTTTTAGTGTTCACTTCGGACAAACAAACTGACAAAGAAGTAAAAGAAATTTACACTCGGTTGTAGATAATATGAGAGTATAGATATTGACTTGAAGAATGTGTACTTACTGGTATAACCAAATGGCAATCCATCAGTCCAATGGAAATCACCTTCGTGAGATCTATCTGATGCTCCGATCCAATAGGCGTTATAATTCCCTATATCCTGGACTGGAACAAAGAAAAGCATTTGGTTAGTTATAATGAACTACAAGTTGTATACGAAGCGTTGTAGCGACTGAAATAACATGTGCGCTGATATCTGGTAGTGTTAAATCACTTATAACCCAGAAGTGAGGAACAGCAATCACTGATATACTAGTACAATTAAGTAAGCGGCCCCTGGTGCTTACGTTTCACAAAGGCCACTACAATGATCTAATTTCTTCGTATAAGTTCGTATTTCGGACGAGAGCACACGAACTTCTAATCATTGTATTGGCCCCGTCTGTGAAGTATGCACCAGCCGCCACTGGTCACAAGTCTTGTGTCTATTGTAAAAATGTATTACTTGAATTTTACCCGCATTATTGTTGTTAGTCAATTACATGGCTGTTGCTATTAGAGCCATTACCATTTACCTGCATTCAAATGAAACAAATTTGTATTAAAGCAATTACATATCGAATTCAGTGTTGATTGATAAATCGTTCTCGTTTTCATCAGAGGTAAGAAATCTATTATCATTTGCATATACAACCAACAAAGGCATTTTACTGTAAACTTCTCCTAGACCCCTTACCACAAACTGCACTGAACTGGACGCACGTTTCGATAGCAAAACTATCATCATCAGCAGATACACTGAACTAATGTAGTGTAATGTGAGTTCAGTGTATCTGCTGACGATGATAGCTTTGCTATCGAAACGTGCGTCCAGTTAGTGCAGTTTGTGGTGAGGGGTCTAGAGAAGTTTTGCAGCGTTACCAGTACCACAGTTTGGAGTATTTTTGTTAAAGGCATTTTAACTTAAAATCGTTAGGGAACCAAAAAGGCAGTACAGGACCCAAACCAGGTGGGGCACCTAAGGTGACCTTCCGACACTCCGATCTACAGTGTGAAATATATCCATTTTCTTTAAACGTTATGTTAACTGATATATGTTACTTAAGAAAGGGTTTAATCAGTTATTTGCTACACCACGAAGATCACATGATGGTGATGGTATGTAGTATAGTATAGTATGTGATTAAAAAATAAAATAAAACTAATACGCTAAAATATATTTCATTTTTTTTGCAGACGATAGTCAACTTTACTGCAGCTTTAATGTTAAATGATTGCAACAGAGTGTTGATGCTGTCAACGCCGACATAGAAAGATTATATCACGGAGTTGCTGATACCTAGGGGCATGCGGTTCATGATAGGGATTTGCGACACGTCGCTGGCCTAACTGTGCAGCAACATCGCTATGCAATATTCACCAGATCTTTTTCCTATGCATCTGCCAAGTGTTACAATGCCATTCCCCACAATTGTAAAAATCTCAATATCATTTCCTTCAGGCAACATGTAAAAAAACTATCCCTGCAGAGGCGGACACCTCACCTTGGCTGAACGCATGTGTGTGTTCTAGATATGTCTGTATAGCTTGAACAGCTTTCTTCTTTCTTTGTTGTTTTTTTAACGCCATTTATTTAAACATTTATAATAAGTATCCTAGGTTAAGTAGAACAGCTGGACTTCGCCTATGATTGGAGTTGTAAATTATCTTTTCTTTTCCAATAAAGACCATTTATTATTACTTTACGCTGTTTACTTGGCATTGATTAGAACGCAAAATGTACATCTGCTTTTAAGAAATGAAGACATTTTTACGAAGAACTAAAACGAAGCGCACACTTAAACATGTTTCTGAGGTACGAAGTTTAACAGCTGAAGGTAGCGCTGTCTTTAGGCCGATCCACCCTTTGAAAACGGATGGTTTAGCAGCTAAAAAGTGATCATTTACACTAGCTCGGTTGATAATAAACTCACTAAGTTTCGTTTAAATTAATGTAATACTTTATATAAGCACTCAGTATATTTTTTTGAAAACATGGCTAGAAATTGAAAGAATGGAAAGAAAATTTTTATTATATATTTTTTTTGTGGCAAAATGGTCTATTTTATTCGTGTCTCAAATGAAAATAAATGCATTACTAAAGCAATTTCCCGTATCTACGTATTAAACTGCAGATTTTATGTTCCCTGATAAATAATGCATTCCACGTTTAGAATGACCCTCGCTGCGCATGTAAAAAGCATCGTCTACGAGGCCCTCTCTTGCGTATTTTCCCATGTGACCTGTAGCGCTTTCTTATCTGTCTCATCTGCTCCATAAATTCCTTAAAGTTCAGCAAACTCTCTTCGGTAGCTCTTTCCGCATTCCCTTGAAGCACTCTCACGTCCACAATATATCTCACAACTGAACTTCGGAACTGCATATAATCGTCGAGAAACCGATCGACATAATGAGTTCGTCGACATAGTGGGAACGTTAAATTACATTTTACGGACTGCCGCTGTTATCCTTTGCCCAACTTTGCCTGTTATGTTTAACTCGTCATTAATGAGTTTGAAAGCCACTTAAGTCGTTTAGGTAATATTTAGATTCGTATGGGCTGCTTCTCTTTTATTTCTTCGATGTTATAGGAACCATTACGTCTTCATTACGACGACCTTTGAAGGAGATGTACTATTAGGATAAATTAAGTTAAAGGACTACATTCTCTTTGTTTGCAAGGCCAGAGAACTTTTTTAAAACGAGTTTCGTAAATGCGGATCTCCAACTTAATGATTTATTCAAATGTGGAAAGGGGTTATACAAACCTGATCAAAACATAGTTAAGTTCTGCGAATTGTTAAGATAAATGTAAACGATATGGTAAACGAGCTTTTGTCTAATGGTAGTGTTCTTACACTGCGATCTATAAGACCTATTATGTTTCCTATTTCTTTTGTCCAAGGTATTCCTTTTAAAAAGTGCAGGATATGAGGATCTACGTTAGGTAAATCTCCTTCTTTGATTTTACATGTTACCCGGTGCAACGCCCTTGATTTGCATAGTGCTGCGCAATTTGAGAGGAGATGTATGGGTGTTTCATCCTGGTCCCCACAAAATCTACATTCTGATTCACTTGCTAATCCTAACTTACTCAGAAGCCCCTTCAGTATGCTCTGAAAGGATCTCAGCTAATATACGAATATTTTTCTTACACAAGTTGATGCATTTTGAAAATTTCTCCTGGTTGGATTTCCAAAAGAGTTTTAGCTTGCCTCATGCCCTGGAGATTCTCCCAATAGTTACATTTTCTCTTCTTTACTTCAGTTTTTAGTTTCTTCAGTATTGTACTGCTACTTATCCTTAAAAGGGTTCTTCAGGCACTAAGAATGATATTCCACTCCTCTTGGTTTGAAGGTGCTAAGAGAAATTGCTAAGCATCCTCAACCACTTTGAAGCTGATTACCTATGAGCTCAGCAGTTTGATAGCCGCTTGACTATCATAATGATAACCTTCTGTTTTCGGTAATTTCTGCCAATATTGAACTGGACTTGTCTTTCAATAGCGTGCATTTTCACCTGGAAGTTCCTCGAATATTTCTCCAAGCTTTTAAAATACTAGGTTCTAGACCCAGCTTAAATTATCAATTTGGATTTAGAAAAGGACGGGGCACTGTCGATGCATTGCTCGGGTTAAAGGGCGCCATTGTGGCCAATTTTGAGGAAGGGATCTCTAGTTTAGGCATATTTGTGGACTTGAGCAAGGCATTCGACTCTGTGTCGCATAGTATACTGTTAAGTAAGTTAGAGTATTACGGTGTGAGAGACACGGCTTTGAAGCTTTTCAAATCATACCCTCTCGGGCAGATGTCAGCGAGTCTGTTGCGACGGTGGCTACAGTCGCCCGCTGACTATGGAGTGGGGTACCACAGGGCAGCATATTGGGCCCTGTTCTTTTTTTATTGTATATAAATGACCTACCCGCATCAATGCTTTATCACACACTGCTATTTGCAGACGATACCACTTTCCTGCTAAATATCGGGAAAAAGGAATGTGCAACTAACGTCGCGGGCACTGTGGTCGTCGTCGCTGATCAGTGGTTCGCTGCAAACAAATTACGCTTGAACACCGATAAAACTAGCGCCGTAAAATTTTCCATGGATAGTAAAGTTAAATTAGAACAAACAAAATTTCTGGGTGTCATGGTTGCTTCTCGGCTAAATTTTAAACCACACGTCGAGGATCTATTTCTCAGATTATCCTCGATCATTTACGCCATACGAAGGGTAAGAAACACAGTTGGTCTGGAAGCAGCAATTACCACGTATTACGCCATGTTTCAAAGCACTATTACTTACGGAATACGGGTGTGGGGCACAGTGGCGAACATCGACAAATTGTTTGTGCAGCAGAAGCGGGCGATACGTGTGATTGCCAAAAATTAATAATACAGAATCTTGCAAGCCCAACTTTCATCATTTCAAAATTTTAACCTTACCATACATATCATAATTTAGTCCATGTTCATGTCAATTACGAAAACTTCAGTCATAATTACAGCTTTCATAACTACAATACAAGAAAGGCACAGAATCTGGTGATACCTATACATCGGCTTGCGTTCTCGAGCAAGATGCATGCCAGTTATAAGCTGTACAATAGATTACCATCCTCGGTACGTGAGCTTTCACTGTTAAGGTTTAAATCTCTTTTGAGGGACCATTTGCTGGGAGAGTGCTACTATCATGTGGATGATTTTAAAATGTAGCGTGTAACTTCTTTAATTTTATGTAGGTGACATTATCTTTGTACTTATGTCCAAAGATGAATATGTTATTATTATTATCCTATTCCAGTTCTCTCTGCTATTTTGGAGCCACCCGTGTATCATTTAATGGCATTTCTATACAATTTCAAGAGCGTGTTTTGGTCCCACTGGCTCTTGTCGCTAAGCTAGGTGCTTTTTTTTTGACATTTAGGAATATCATCAGGTTTGATGATCGTCAGGAGAGGCCTGTGCCTAACTGTATCTTTCTTGACCATTCTGAGAGTAGTTTTTCTTGTCACGCTCCCCACCATCATGTGGAAACAGGTTCAGTATTACCTCGATACCTGCTGTTGGGCAGGTTCTCATAGCTTCTATTATACATTTCAAGCTACTGACTCATAGGTCATACGGTCTCACTATTGCTGTGTTCATCCAAAATATTTTTGAGTTACATTCTCATTTTTTCGCTACCAAGTTTTTGAAGCCTTAAAAACAGACATAACGATAGGTTTTACTGAGGGTGATTACCAAATCATCTTAGGGAAACCACCCGCTTTTGGGTTTGTAGTTCTTTTTAAACTTTTTACCTTCTTATTTATATCCATACATTCATAGTATTTTGTGATCTATAATAGATTTATTTAAAACAAATAATTAGTAAAATATATTACAATCTATTAAAAACTAAAATAATTAATTATCTCTTGGACTTCTCCTACATTGTCTTTGTTTAATAATTTGATATACATTACTTCTTTTTTTCTATAATTTAAATAAACATAGAATTATATTATATTAAAAGCCAACAAGAATAAACTGCTATACATCGATCCTTCCGTTTACGTTAGAAATACCGTACAAACTCCTTCGTTCCGTCATTGTACCTACTGAATGCGTAATAAAATTCTTCTATTTCGTAAGAGAAACGTAATATTTAATTCGATATCCTGGTACGTTGGACGTAATGTAATCAATTAACGCCCCCCATTATATTCATTAGGCGTCGACTTACAAGTCGACGCGTTGTTTTACGTCGAATGCTGTCTATTGTGACGAGTGGGATGTAGAATTCGTTAAATGTCATTTGGCGTGACTACAAAGCGAGCATCGGATCTTGCTTGAACCTGACGAAATATGTTAGGATGATCAATACAATTTGCTTTTGTGTGTGTGCAAGGGACCGGTATTAGTATTTCATTTAATTTTACTGTTACGAGTACACTGCCTGTGGAGTGTTATTCAAGGACACTCTTTGTTGCAGCGAAACTTGAGTTTTAAAGGGTGAATGCAAATTCGACATTCGGCCCAAATTTTGTTTATCAGTAAGAATGGAACTGCGTATCATATGTTTATGGGAACCCGGTTATAATCGATTCTTTTGTCACCAAATACTGTGCACAAAGTTGATTCAGATAATTATGTAGCCTATTTACAAAATTATGAATTTTGGGAGTTGTTATGCGATTGGATTGTATGTCAAGAATAATTGTAAGGCATAAATTGATGTAATTTGGAAGTGCATTTTGATTGTAGCTTAAGTTACGTGCTAGGTAAAGCTTTTGCGTATGCTGTACATTCTGTATCACCTACCATGCATAGTCACACAATATTGCTCTTAATATCGGCTGCAGGAAGGCTGGTAACGCCATTGCTGATAATCTTCAAGAAAGCAGGGAAAATTCTCAACAACTTCTTCCAGATTAGTATTGTGATCAAAATCTGATAATACATAGTAGGGGAGGGTGGGTATAGTTGTAACACTTTTTATATTTTCAACCTTAGAGGTCATCATTGATTAAATAAAAATATTTTAATGGTACCATCTTTAAGGTTCATCTTCTAAGCTTATTGAGACAGAGAATTAATAATTCCTACAGTGTACACTGACAAATATTAGAAGAAACAAAAAGAGTAGTCGAGTGTTACATCATATCCCATGGGTGGGTAGAGTTGTAACAAGGAGTGGGGTAAGATGTAACAAGTGAAAAAAAGAGAAATTTGTAATTAATATTTTATTTATTTACTAATAATTATTTTTTAGAATAAGTGAAACTGCTGCGCAAATGTTTTCTTAGTTGCCCTAAGATTTTTCACATCCTTTCTCTTGGCTTTTTCTTCTGGAAGGCTTCGATTGTAGAAAAAATATTGTTGTATTCGATATATATTAACGTCACAATAATTTACAATCCTGTTAATTTGATAATGTCAAGAAATTTTTGACAAAGTCACATATCCAATTTATTATAAAAAAATTGGCGATTGTAGAAAAAATCATGTATGTAACTCGTTGCGAAAGAAGTGTTTTAGGCACTTGACGTGTTGACAAACGCGGCTTACACCTCGTTGGTCGATATCACGTCTAAAACACGTCCATTTCGCAACTTGTCACATAAATAGCTATTGTAAAATTCGCTTTACAGTTCTTGCATGCAATGAAAACCGCGTGCAACAAAAATTGCCCGCATGCGCATTTAATGGATTTAGATCAGCTGAGTGCAATTTTACTTGCATTGCATGTGCGATACACGGAATAGAACATGCGCAATTTTTATTATATGCAATTTAAAAAAAAATTGCAAACTGTAAAGCGGCCTTAACAAAAATATTTACCATTTCAAGGTAGGGATAGTGGTAACAAATATTGGGTATGGATGTAACAAGTTACAAATATCCCCACACCCCCTAATTTTAAATTTTACCCATCATTAAACACTCAGCCGCTGCAATGAACCGAAGTTCACTGTGAAAGCAGCTATGAAGCTCTATTTTATGCTAGCCAAGGATGGCAAACTTACATTGACTGCTTAATGATTTATAATCAATTAATTCGAGATTGAAGAAATTACTATCTTACCCAAAAAACTGTTTTTTCTTCTTTTCTTTTCTCAAGTAAACCATTACTACGTCAAACTACTAATGACGGATATAAAGCGTTACGTAGTGATACCATTCATGAAAAATTATATCTGTCATTCCACTTGACATTCGCTTTGTTACAACCATACCCATGTTACAACTATACCCATCCTCCCCTATGTTGTTGTCTCTGATAGACTTTAAAACTTAAAGCTGAAACATAACGATCTGGCAAACCAACTAGTAGAGTCTATTGGTCTCCTTTTTTATTAGTCTACTAAGTAAAAAACGGTTTAGCGATGTGTATCTGCACCGTAACAATGGGCAAGATAGGGGAAGTGAACCCTGCTTTACAACAATTAAACGGACACGTGTTTTGTCGGTTTTTGGAAAAGCAGTAGGTAACACGAACCCCCACTCATGAGGCGAAGAAACAGGGATGATTTATAAAATAGGATTCATTTCCCCTATTTTGCCCATCGCTACTATAACGCGTTCCTAGTGGAACTCCATCAACTTTACTACTAGATTCCTGAGGTGGTCACTGCCTTGCGACTTTGTTAATCTTTATACCACCGACAAACCAACATCTCTTCTTACGATTTCCAAGAAAACGATTCGGCTGGTGACGTTGTTCGTCATACAAGGCTTTTATGCATATTTGCATCAACGCAATATGATAATCAAATTGCAATCTTTGATCGATAACTAACTATCCTCTCCAAGATATCGTAACTTACTACTATATAACCGGAGCAAAAGCGGTTACATAGAATCCAGATCAGACATAGTTATTACTTCAATGGTTAAGCATTTTTTCACATGTTTATTACATGGACGGTCTGATATTAGACGAGGAACACTTCTTTGTCGCCATTTAAAAGGCATATCTTTTTGGTTTAAGTGTACAAAATCTGATTTACTTAATCGCAAATTTCAGATTGTTCTGACTTAATGGTTAATCCTTATCTTGAACAACATATCTGGGAGAAATATATATCACTAATCCTTTAGCAAACTCGGCCGCAGCTTCTATACCAGATACATAAATAAAACATGGGAAATTAATGCACAAATTCGCTGGGTAGTTAGTTTTGCTACAGCTCTAGCAACAACAAATAGGATTAGTACTAATATCCCTTGCTTCTCGAATCGGGAACTTATTGCTATTAATCCTGCCGCTAGAAAGTTGGCTGAAAGTCTACCAACTAGATTACACTGAAACGCTATTGTGTTATACGCATGTAAATAGCCTAAGCTTATCCAAAGTCGATATGATCAATATTCTACACACTGGTAAAGTATTTGTATAAAACACTCTAAAGATATTCTAATATCTATTTGGGACAAGAAAATAAAATGTTACACGTAAGTGTTTAATGACAATAGCACTGAGCAATGTTAATCAATGGATTTAGGGCCGGAAGAAAATTAGTTGAGCATAAATTTCAGCAACAGTTCGCATAATTAATTGCGCCTCCTAACATGCGGACAAGTTTCCAACTAATTAGAAGTCTACTCGTATGTGTATAATAGATTTGGAAAGTTTTTAGTGTTTGTGTGATTAGTTAGCGTTAACCTATGCATACAGTGAGATAGTTCTAAATTACTACGGGATATAGGAGTTTAGTTGGTTGTTTTCTGTAATCAATAACAATTACCATATACCATTACTGGTAATGGTAAATGGGGTAGTTTATTGTATGCGTTGTAATAAAAATGACAAAATTTCTTAGTCAACCTCAAACAATATTATGGTGTTTCTTTAGGTATAGTTTTATTATTTTCTTCCCACCGATCACAAAGTATAGATTATGATTGATATATGAGTTACGAGCCATCATTTTTATTTCACCTCTCGAGAATTCATCAAGGAATTAACTTAAATCTTCTGTTAATAACAACATTGAAATTAGTGATTTTTGTCATGTTACAATTTCATTGTGTCTTCATCTTCTAAACACAATCGGCATTTAGTCTCATCAGAGAGCCCAGTAATGTGTAAGTGCTTTCTGAGTTTACAGTGACCTGTAAAAACAGAGACAATCCCCTTGACGTTTTTACAGTCAGCTTCTAGCAGTTCCTTGGTTCTGGCATGACTCGGTGAAATACACTAATTCGCATGCACTAAACCAGGACAGTTTTTCCAGTATTGGAGCAGTTTTTGAATTGCCGAGAATTTGATTTGTAGGTTAGCTATGCTAATGGCAGGTTCTGGTCCCTGAAAATGTCCCGCAACACCCTTTTTTGCAAGGATGTCTGCTTCCTCATTTCCGAGGATGAGTGAGTGCTTAGGTACCCAGATTAGGGATAAATTATTAGCCATCCCACCGCTTGACTGTCGCTGAAGATTTTTACTGATCTGTGTGTGTAGTTTTTATCCAAAACCTCTCTGACACACATCTTAATGGCATAGATTTCAGTCTGAAAAGATTGTTGTGTGTTGTCCAAGATTGTAATATCTTCTGACTCTTGAACTGTCAGTGTTCTTTCGTTGCATCTTAATTCTTCTCCGTTTGGAAAAGAGGTAGTGAAGTATGCATCGATCATTGGTTTAATACACATCATGTTCGAGGGCATCCCAGCATGGCGTCGGAAGTAGCCGATTCCAGCAGTTTGTTGGTCACAGAGACATGAGTATGTGGTGAATGATAGGCGAAATGCAATTAACCTGGCCCCCGTTCCACAACAATGTGCAAGGGTGGTAGGTCCAGAAGAGCTCTTAGTGCCAATGACGAGGAAGAAGACGTTGCTCCCGTGATTGCTACACTTGGGATCTTTTGTATGGATGTAAGTTTAGCTATGACTCTGGCTTGTTGCGCTTTTTGTCACCAAGCTATTGCTCCATAGGTTATAGTTGGACGTACTACCATCATATAGAGCCACTGGACTAACTTTGGAGACAGCCCTCAATATTTCTCACATATGCTTCAGAATGAGGATAGCCTCGTTTTGTGAGTGATCTTTTCTAAATGCGGATTCCAGGATGCGTCTTATCAAGTACGATGCCTAGATATTTACAAATGCAAGCTTTATTCATAACTAACCCACATCTACTAGTTACGTCGCCGACGTTGTCAACTGGCTATCACTATATTTGTATCATCTGCGTATCGCGTTGATTTTTCAGAGATATTGAAATGTAAATCGTTGATAAAAATGTTAAACAAGATGAAGTATTGAATCTTGGGAACGCCGGCTGCAACTTTCCTCCACTGCTAGTCCCTTCGTTGTTGACATAACATATTTCTACACATTGAGTTCTATGTGTCAAATATGATTGAAACATGTCTAGGGATTTCCCACGTACTCCATAAAACTCAAGTTTACGTAGTAAAAGCTGATGATTGACCAGATCAAAGGTGATAGATTGCAATTTATACAAACCACACCAGCATGGTTTCATCAGAAATAAATCAATTCTTGTTAATGCTGTAGTAATTTATTTATTTCTGATGGAACCATGCTGGTTAGAATTTAGATAATTATATCTGTTAAAATGAGTTAACAGCTGATCCCTTAAAATATGTTCAAAGAAAAAAAGAACGTCGGTTATTTTTCTTGTAAATTGGTATGATTTTCGCAATTTTAAACACAAACTCCAACAGATCAGTAATATATTCGGCAACTAGTTTAATTATGGTAATTGGAATATTACACCTGCAGTTGGAGTGTTATTTAATCGTTTGATTGTGTATGAAATCTCTAATGCTGTGACTGGGTGAAAAAATAAAGAAGTTATTGAATTAACTTTTGTATTTCTCAATAGCTCCATCGGATTGTGTTGTGGTAAAAATTTTGGTTTATATAACGTTGAAATAGTTCAGACGTAGCCGGTAAATTTATTAGAAGTTTCATTGGGATCGGAGGTTATTCTACTAGGTTATATTGCTAATTCAAAATTTGCATTTTTTTATTAGTCTTCCGTTTCCCGTATACGTTATCGCCTTTGATGGTAATATGGCCTAGGTTCCGTTTCTGGCTTGACTATAGATTATAGTCATCCCCTGGGTGACACGACATAGTCTTCAATGTCCATTCAACTAGAAACAGTTTTCGTCCTTGGGGGTGATACGGCCTAGTTTTCCGCTCTTCGCCCGGCTATGAATCGTTGTCGTCCACGGTGTGACACGACATAGTCATCCGTTTTTTTTTAAATACACAACTAGAGATTGTTACCGTCTCTCGGAGTAATACGGCTTAGTTTTCCGTTCTTTGTCTGGCTCTTTATCTTTATTGTTCCATGGGGTGACCCGACGTAGCTTTCCCAGCTTCCCAATCACTGTTTCAGGTATTGAATTACGTGCTTCGTCATTCCACAAGAGAGGTGCGCGACAATAAAGACCAATTTCCAGTCAACGACAATCTTTCATTTATCAAAGAACAAATCAAGAGGAACAAATAAAAATCTCTCCGCACATAACCTCAAAATAACATTGACTTAGTTTCCGCAAACAACCGTTAACCGTCGCCAGAAAAAGAGACGATTTCTTTATATATATTTATAAACGCAATCGTAAATCGCCCGAACGACCGTCTCTCTCTGCGAAAGCCGAGAATTTTCAACGTCGATAAGAAGTTTTAAGTGAAAACGTGCGGGGAATGAAGTTTACTTTCTTTAAAAGCGTTCCGCCCGGCTTTCTGTTTTTGTTTGGGATCCGAAACTTATTCTTCGCCGCGTGTACTACGTCCTCTCTCAGAATTAAATTGAAAACTCCTCCCATCGTCGGTATTATATACTATTCTCGTTAGCACGGGAATTGGGTTGCTCTCGGGCTATAGTTAATGTATCCAAAGATAATATGAACGACGCCGGTTGCTGTCGAGGTGGGAAAATGACGGCGCTAGTTATTGTTTGCTACGTCTATTAGCCTGTCATAAGTTTCTGGTGTATTCTGCGAGATGACGTAAGTAAAGGGGATATATGTATATGTAAGTAACAAATAAGAAAACAGTCTACAATGGAAGAAGACATATACAATCTAGACATGAAATAAATATACCAAATTAACGTTAGGTAGAATATTAAGATTTAAGAAGTGAAAGAATCCTAATTTATAGTGGCATTTTGGTGGTAATGCTTTTCAGAATTCCAATCACAATTCTTACTTGCGGTTCTAGTTAATCTGCCAATGAAGATAATTAAACAGAACGCAGCAATAAGGTGGCTTGTTGACGTTAGTCAATTAATATCTTGTAGAAACTTTATTCGGCTTGTATATCCTTGATGATTGTATTGGTATTTTATTGGAAGCTTCCCAAACTCCAGTGTCCCAATGCCATGACCGTGATCATTGTACCATGACCTTTTTTAGGTATAAATTAGGGTAGTTATTCAGTTCAGTGTATCTGCTGATGATGATAGCTTTGCTATCGAAATAAAATACTCCTATCAACCGAGGTTAAATATCTAGGTGTTGTCTTGAGCACCAAACTGCTGTACAAATCACACCTGAACATGTGAAGAAAAAAGCCATTAGGAACTTCTGGCGCTGTAGAGGTATGTTCGGTAAAACGTGGGGGCTAAAGCCTTCAATGGTACACTGGCTGTATACGAAAGTTAAAGTACCCTCTATAACTTACGCCTAGTCTGGTGATATATAAAGCAAATCTAGGCTATGCTGTAAGTGCGCTTGGTAAAGTCCAAAGAATTGCCTGTTTGGGCATCACGGGACCATTTTTTACTGAAATGTTAAATTATATTCAAAGCACTCATAACCCCAAATCAAAACTTAAATTTTAAATCTTAATTTATTAGCATCATGTAATTATTTTTTATTATAAATTTAAGCCAAGCAAAATGGTTATTTAAGTTTCGATTTGGTACTGTGGGTGTTTTGGTTATAATTTTAAATTTAAGTAAGAAAAAAATAATTGAAGAAGCTTCTGTATACAAATGCGAAACGCAAATAAAACACTATTAAAATTTTCATTTCTGTTTGATATTCAATGAAAGGATTCCCGCCAATAATCACTAGAATATTCTTTTAGCAATACATAATCTTGCCAGGTGGTATACATCAAATAAATACGATTGAGGCGCATCTGGCGATCACATTTCTATCGATAAAGCGTTTCAAGGACAATAAAATAAGCCGCTAAGTGCTCTCTCTACGACAATTTCCGCAGTGGAATATATTTATGTAGGTATACGAAATACATAATGGTGTTTTCTGCTATATGGGTATGAATCATTTTCAATTACTGGTTAACACCAGTAATTTATAAAATACTTCATTTACAGATAGTGATGCAGTTAATTACCTCTATAGTAAGGTCTATTTTAATAAATACACCTTACTATACAGGTAACTGCAGCACTATCTGTAAATAAAATATTTTATAACCAGTATTATATTTTCTCCATTATATAGGTTGTATTAGAAACTTTTTGTTTCTCACTCGACTAGATTGTAGTCGTTCCCTGGGTGACACGACACACGACTTCACGTTGACTGAAGACTTTTAGTGTCCGTACAACTAGCTTTCCAATCTTCGCCCGGCTATATATAGATCGTTGTCACCCACGCTACGGGGTGACACGACATAATCATCCGTTCTTTTTTCACACAACTAGAGACTGCTGTCCCTCGGGGTGATACGGCATAGTTTACAACTCTACGTCTGGCTGTTTGTCGTTGTCGTCCCACGGGGTGGCTTCCTCAACGGCCGTTTCAGGTATTGAAGTACGGGCTTCGTCGTTGTATAGAGTCGGAGTATAATAATAAACAACAATTTCCAGTCAACAACAATCTTGCAGAATCTTTTATTTATCAAAGAACAAATCAGCAGAAACAAATATATTTAGTATTAAACAGACCGTATTATATTTTTTTCATTATATGATGTATTAAATTATAATAATAAAAAAAAATAATAAATTAATTCTTCCTAAATACAATGATAAATAACGTAACTTAACTCTTATTTTTTAATGTTTTTCTTCTCTTTATTTTATGTTGGCTTCCTAGTCCTATTGTTTAAAAAAAAAATAACTAACTAGAATTAACAAAAAAATAACATGTAATTTATTAAAAATTCGAATACAGCAAAAATTGTATGGTGAAAGAAAATAAATGCCTTTAATTAACAATTGCGTTTTATTTCGTGAATTGAAAATTTAATCTTTAAATGTTAATTAAATATTATTACTGATTAATAAATTACTACTTACTGGTGTGGTCTGGCACCCCGGTTTTTGTAAATTCAGTGATATTTTATTGACTTTGATTTGTCTTTATCAATGTTTCGGGAAGATTCTCTCAGAAATCAATTATTTTATTTTAAATAAAGATATTTAAAATTATATTAAATCTTATTTATTTAATATAATTTTAAATATCTTTATTTAAAATAAAATAATTGATTTCTGAGAGAATCTTCCCGAAACATTGATAAAGAGACAAATGCAAGTCAAATAAATGTTTGTTAATTTGAATTGATTTATTTATTTCTTTAATTGTTCAGTTGTTTAAATTAATTCCATTCATATTGCGTTCACCAGTATTGTTTATGTTGTTCAATGTATATTCTAGAAGCTTTTTTTTTGCGATTTGTACGTTACGATCGCACGCAGCTGTATATTTGATATATACGACTGTTTTCCCTGAGAGGCGCTCAGTTACCAGATAGACGAGCGTGTAAGTACATATATTTTTAGATTCATTGCTGCCATTTTGTTTTACTTTTATTTAAAGATTTGTTCGTTTATTGCGATTTATATCGTCAATCTAGGAACTCATTAAATAATAATTGTTGTTGTATTGTTGTGTACACAATTTAGTTATAAGATCAGTTATTATATTTGTTCTGGAAGATATTTTAAGTTTATATGAGTTAATTTTTGTTCGTTTTTGAGTTTTGCTGATTTGTATTTTATAATTAATCATCACGGTTTGGGTGATTAGAAGCATTGTGCTTGTATTTAAATTTCAATTTTGTAAATTTACTTGTTCTGTCCACGTTTAAATTAATTTAGGTTGTTTTAAATTTTGAAACCACGTGGATTTTTTGTGGAAAAAAGAATTATCTTCTTGAACAAATTTGTCTTTTGTTTATTAAAGGATTTTGCATTGTCCTTTTTTAAATGTAGATTCTTGCAGTTTTTGATTTCGTCCAGGACCTTAAGTCCAAGGTTTAATTTTTCTGCAATTTGTACCCAAATGTCTTTTTCTTTTTTTTTATAATAATAAAAATTTATGATTGTTAACGTCATTCAAAATTTCTGTTCTTTTATTTTTGATTCAACCTTTTCAATTTTTGGTGTATTTAAAGAAAGTCAGATTTCTTTCACCCACATGTTACTTTTCATGATAAGTTTTATTGCGAGAGTAACCCTGAGTTTAATTGTTCTTTTGCGCCCCTTTTAATTTTTATCCGCTGAGCTAGTTAGTTTAATTTTCATTGTTTTTAATTCATTTTGAATTTTCTTTTGTACCTTCAGTACACAGCATTACGTTAGGGTAGGTGATCTATTAAGGCACATTTGAAATTAAATTAAAGTAAAGTAGTATAGTTAGTAATCAAGGATACTAACTATAAAACTTTGATGATCTGCTTAAATCGTGGAAATTCTCTAATTTCTTAATTAAATTCAAGATTCTAATTAAAATAACTAACTTTTAAATTTTTAATTAAATGCATAAACTTCAACTTATTACTTTTGATGTTAAAACCTTGATATCAGAATCTTACATGCGCTTATATACATTTGGTATCTACAAGTGACGTTTCAAGACATTAAGATGTTTTTTTCTGATAATTAACCGATTTTCTGATCGATCTCGGGTAAAAATCCGTATAAAATGGTTGGAAATTGAAAGGACTGACTTTATCCTCGCTACCTGGGTGGTCAAAGGAGTGATTCATTAACTCTGTTTTCACGAATCGAGGGTTTCTTTATTCAGGTAAAGCCGTAATAGAGAACTATGTTTTCAAGCAATTTTAAGCGACTTTAAACCTTTAGGATTATCTCGGATAAAAGTAAGGTTAATGTTCAATGATTTTAGCGGCAATTAATTCGATTGTGGACTATGGAAACAACAAAATTCAAGTGACGCTATATCTCCTGATTGGCTAAATTTAACTGCGTGCTACGTAAACAAAAACGAAACGATTATTTTGGAATTATAATGCGAAATTTCTCAAAAATCTCTTATTTCGAATAAATTCAGGAATGAGGCCTCTGGAAACCACTTATTGTTGACGATGCGTTTCGTAGGTTCTATCAGGGCAACAAAACGCGGCGAAATCTTCCGAAATTTTACTATTATCAATGAATAAACTGCAAAAAAAATGAGTTCTAAGCTGCTATAGCTAACAATAAGTTATATTGACATGTAATGTATAATAATATAATCGTGGTAGCAATTGTTTTTATCTTTTCTTGTAGAACAGATTGTAATGCAGCTATTCTTTTTTAGAAAATTGAAAATAGATCTTATTTAAACTGTAAACGGTGCGAAGTTGGCAGTAAGTTATAAAATGGCGTATTTCCACAAAGAAAGAAAATTCGCCACTTAAACTGAGTAGTGCAAACGCTTTCCGCGCACTTTCGAGCATCCTCAGCCACAGTTGCGATACAAACTAAAAGCAATTACCTTACCTGTTCATCAGCATCTTATTCACGATCCCTTGCATCTCCTCATTCCGTATGCTGATCAGATGTCCGCCCCTCCTACCGCACTCCATTTCCGCCTGCATCCACGGCAAACGCGTTTCCTCCATCGCGACCAGACAGAATTGCCGATGAGCGATCCATCCGAACTCGCAAGTCTTCACCAGCTCGTCGACCGGTTCCGCTCGGTACTTCATCCTCATCCCCAGCGATTCCCCCGCCAGGTTCTTGAGCAACACTTCAGACCGACCTTATTCTCCCTCGAGACGAAGTCGATCTGCCTGGCGGCGTCTCCCGCCTTCGTACAGTGCGACCTGACGCTATCGCCATCGTACAGTTCGAATAAGAGACCGTCGCAAGCGATTTCAGCGCTATCTCGAAGATCTGGATCGGTATCTGGCGACTGCGAAGATCGTCCGTCTCCGATATTCAACTCCAGCGCTATCCTGTGACCGTAAGGGGTAGGTAGATCTTGAACGTGCATTCCAATTCCCCCCTGGGGCTCAAATCGAACGACCCGTTTTGCGCGGTAAAGGTGACGTTGTAGCAGAAATCCACCAGGTGATAGTGTAAGGAGAAGACGGGATTCCCGTAGAGATGCAGGAAAGGAGGGGTGTGCGATGGTGGGAAGTAAATGTATCTATCCGATGGCGATAATTCTTCTAATTTCCCGCAGATGCGCGCCTGCCTGTGGCCACGTATGTGCTGATGTTGCACGGACGTGTTCAGGCCGGAAAAGTAGAGATAGCCGCGAAAACAGGGCACGTTCAGACGCGTTATTTCGATCACCAATCCGTGATCGGAACTCGGCCCCGGAAACCAGCACACGCAATCTCGCTTCGGGAGATCTTGGGATGTTACGTCTCGTTTCTTTCTTGAGCCACGTTTGGCAATCTAGAATGAGGAGGAAAACTAAAATGAAGCCGCATAACAAAAAGAAAAAAAGAACTGCCAAGAGGAAGATTTTTAATCTGAGTTTTGATTAAAACCCTCAAGAGTTAACGGATGGAAACGTCAGCGCGAAACTTAATAACATTTTAATAAAATGCAACACCCCCATCCTTTCTCACTCCCCGAATCCCCCCTTTTCATTTCGTGCTGGTCTAAAGTCTTTTGCAATACACCAACAGAGTTGGAAAGTTAAAATTAAAATTTTGCCGGAATCAATAATATAATCCATGCAGTTTTGAAATTTATTACGACTAATTCGTGTTTCATTTTGGACTTACCTTGTGTTATCGGAACTTCGTATGTCGTTTCGTAGACTACGGGTTGATTATCAGTCTTATACTTCAACCTGAAACAGAGAAAAAACAATATGAGTATTACACCTCAAATAAAGTACACTAGGAAACAGATTTCTTTGTCGTTAATAATGCGTAATAATAATTAATTCCACTTTTTTTTTCTATAATTATTTGAAAGAAGCATATTTATTCCTACAGTTTTGACTGTTGCCGTTGGATTGCGATCGCGTCATTTATGGATTTTATTTAAAGTTTTTTGTTAAACAAATTCACGGTACAAATAATACGGTATGCTTACGCGCATACGAAAGTTACGTCAAATAGGAGCATAAATGGCGTCACATTACAGTGAGTCGGAATGGTTCCCCCCCCCCCCCCCTGATAACTTTGATAGTAATAGATAGAGTAATGAAACAAAACCAAGTGAAATTAGAGATAAATTGTGATTTTTGCCTATAGAATAAGCACATCTTCTGATGTAAAATAGAGGCGTAGTATCTTTAAATTTAAATAGGAAGTAATTCATTTAGAGCCATTTGAAGATATTCTATTACTTTTATGGCAACGCAACCAGTTTACGATTTCGAAATTTTACAACTTATCCAAGATAAAATGCAGTACTTACGTACATTTCTATACCCTCGTATCGCTTTTGGAATATAGTGTAAGATACCGGTAATGACAGTAATCTGTAACATAGACACCCACACCATGACACATACACTGACAATAAACACTTTTGCCAAATTTTGCAAAACGTCATATTGTAAAAATAGTCATTATTTTACAGCAATCGCTTCCTAATCACATAAAACCACATCTATTATACGAGGCTATAGAAAAAGTAACGTAAGTACTCAATATAATCTTGATAATTGAAAAATTTCGAAAATCGTAACTGTTTGCATTGCCATAAAAGTAAAAAATAAAGCTACGCCCTCTATTTTACAACAGAAGCCATGTGTCGTATCTCTATAGGCAAAAATCACAAATTATCCCTAATTTCATGATTTTGTTTCATTGCTCTATCCATACCATTCAAAAGTTATCAGGGAAGGGGGGGGGCATTTACGACCTCACTGTTATAAATATTATTATATTAAAAGCGACTTTCGACCGTGAGAGTTTTGTTATGCAAAGGTAATTTAAAAAATCGACGTGGTTACGGAACATATTTTTAAAAAACGTTAGGTGTTTTCACGATTCAAATTTTCTAGAAAAACACGAAAACACTTTGTAAACACACACGAAATTCATTACAATTGTAGAAATAAACACGAGCGCATACTAGATGCGCATATAATAAAGTAAATTCAACTTAAAACGGTTTTACAGAAAGCTTGAATACATTAATTGTAGTAGAATAATTTGGATTTTAATATGTTGCTATTTACCATACATGCATTTTATTGTTTTCGATACCTCCGTAATTCGTCATCTGACCGACTGACGAATTTGAAATCAAAACGAGCATACCGTATTATTTGTACCGTGATAAATTAAAATTAAACCTGCCACCATCTAGCAGCTAGTTCAGAATCCTTGCTCTCACAAGTTACATGTACCGGATAGAAAAAATTAATGTCGCAAATTTTCGTTATTTAATTTCAATTATTAGAATTCATTGTCATTAATTCGCTTACATTGCTCAATTATTAGTTCAATTCATTCATTAAAACCTTTCTCTTGTGAAAATTCCGCATTGTTAGTTTGTCAATGCTTATTTGATAACGTGCATTTCCTCCTCCCCTTCTAGCTCAGCCAGAGACGCAAGGCTTCGTACCAACATCTCACACGCCGCAAATTCAAGTTCTCTCCTGCACATTCGATGTAGTTCCCCGTTGCTGGGATTTATCACGTGAAACCACCATATCGAGTGAATTTTCCCGTTTACCTAGGCGACGGAGGATTTATTGCTCATACTTCCTGTAAGGTTTGTACAACAGAGCGTCAAGTCGCAATCATTTGTTTAAGGTGTCATCTTTAGGTCATGGAAAGCAGGGGGCTCGGGCCGGAAACGTAGGGTGTTCACAAATCAAAACATGCAAAATTTAACAAATCCAATCATTTTTTCGTACATGCCCTTCTTAAATTTCTCCTAAATTTGCCATTTGAGTTTCGTCAATTAAGTTCTCTCTCATACTTTACTTAATTTTGTTCATACTAAACGAATTAAAATTTCTTTCAAATATGGCACAGTAAGAATGTTCGCATCCATAGGTCTTATTATTATTGTTTAGGTTAACTACAATACTACTTTGTTGTTTTGTGTGCATTTCAGACCTTATGACGTACAATAATATCTCTTGTTTGTCGGCTGCACCAAAGCGCATTAGTGGCGCTTGCTTTGTCGCTTTTGCAGAGGATTTAACATGCGCGAGTTTTCAACACGCTGCGCTTTGCCAAATATTATTTGGTTTTTCTAAAAAAATCAATATTATTTGTATCTTTGAGGGAAATGTACGTTTTTTGGAACAGTTAAAGAAATACGAGTTTAAGTGTGATTTAGTGCGCGGTTAATAAACGTATTGCTGTAGTGAAGTACCTCAAACGAAAATTTAAATCAGTGAATTTAATAAAAGAGATATTATTTTAATAAATATATTGGCTATTCCTTTCTTTACAAAATTAAATTTTAGATATTTAATATTAAAATAAGTATAAGCCAATTGTTAAAACCATGATATGTGTTAATTATATCAACTCTTATCACTACAAGTCTTGGAAAATCTTGTATATCTAAAACCAAAATAAAAATTAAATTAATACGACCTGTATTAATATCATTCTAAACCGCACAGTGTGATAAAACATTGAGACTGCTTAATATCAGTAACAAATTAAAGATTAATATATGAAATTTTAAATTCCAAGCAAAAAAAATAACACAGTGACACACCCGATATCTATATCCACTGGCCTCTCCTCGCATGTACAAAACAGAGAGCCAGAAAAACAAACAAAAACCTGAAAATAAATTCATCCAATACGGAAAAATAAGCAATAGTGAAATAAAGAAATAATTTATATATAGTCACAAAAATTCGGTAAACTGAAAGTATAAAGATACACCTATCCTAAAATACAAAACAACTATCAAATGAAATAACATTAAATTAAGAAATTATTCAGATATTGTTTTTTTTTTGAACAAAAACCTACAGCAGTATGTTATTTAATAATTAAATAATTACGCACCTTCGTCATTATAAAACTGTCACCAACAACAGTAGTAGTTCTTGTCGGATATTCGACCTCGTGAACGGTGAGTCATTCAAAAATAAAACAATATATATAGTTTATTCGTCAAAACACATGTCTGAACGTTGATGTCGATCGATTTGTTAACGGACCCGAGAACCAAAAAGCGACACAGGAGCACATCAATTTGTGCACCGTTCATATGGAATCGCGTATCCTCCCACCTCCGACTCCTTTAAGGCTAGACATTGGATAAATCAACGTAGTCCGCCTATCGGTGCACGTGCTCCGTCGTCGGTCGCTTGCCGCGATTACATACATATGTAAGAAAGGAACGTCGAGTCTTTATTCGTTTCGCCCCGTTATATTTCACAATATTAGATCGACTAATAGATTTTATTAGTTTATAATCGACGATTTGCTTAGGGGTCACGTGTCATTGCTCCTATACAGAAACCGCCACTGCTGGTAGCGGACTTCTTCTTTTTAATTTTTCAGTTTGTAATCCGGCCCGTATTTTAGGACCTATTTTATTTGCTTTGATTTAACCTAAGGGGAAAAAAAGTACTAATTGGGAGACCAAATCCAATCGTTCAATTCACCCACCGCCGTACAGAGGAGCAAGTGGCATCACGCCTATGACACAGTGTAACGCGCTAAGCACCCTCCCGACGCATACACCGACACCCATCAAAAAATACCAGCTAATCTTCATCACGCGATAAAGACTTCCACCCAATATACTAACTTAGATTAACAATCAAATTAAATTCTTAAATACCTTCATAAGTAATTTTTCGTTAACTTTATTCATTGCACGATCATTACTAAATTTTAATTATTACTAAATATAGGGTTAAACCGAACACCAATGTATTGCCATCGCAACAGATGTTAAGATTTGTGTTTCGTTATATTGCATTGTATGTTGTTATTTTATTGTTTTTTGGAACAAATATACAATGTCATCCAAAAATTTGTGTTTTGAATAAATTATTTCGATCCGAGGAGACCTTTAAGCTTGGGAGCGAACGAACCCCGTAACATGACTTGACAATAATCGTTATTACTCACTCACAAAATAGAATTTTTGATTAACAATTTTTCCTTGGAATAATAAACAATGCTTGTTCGAGTATTAATTGTAGAGTTTAATTAATACTCAAATGAATGTTTCTTTGATTGTAAGAAATGAAAAATTAATAAAACATATCTTTAGTGTAATAATTTGTTCATTTGATAGAAATAAATTATGTATTAACCCTGCGGAGTTCGCTGCACGCGATCTCCTACGCTAGCTCTCCAGCCATAAGCATATATAAGACTACTACATAGAGATAATTAGAGTGCTGATATTGAACTCAAAACTGCCATCAATTGAAATGCGCCATATTGGTACACAAACGTCGAGATAGCGTGTATATATTCAAATAAATCAAGTTAATGAGACATTAAAAAAAATTTAGCACAGCGTCTATCGTGTTAAATTTTAACCTGTGTATTTTAAATGTTAAAACTGTACTTTGTTTATTAAAGTTGTGGCAATTTAGACTACAGAAGATTCTCACTTCTAAATCAACGATCAACTTTTGGTGCGTACTACGATCAACAAACCTAACACGTAGCTGTTCTAAACCATTTCTTACTTACTATCCATATCCTAGAGGTTATAAAAAATAATAAAAACAACGCATTCTTTAACGCCATAAAAATAAAATACGCAGGAAAATTATGAAAGTTGTTAGAGTGAAATCTGAAATCTGCCCGTAACAACGTATGTAGGTTTCTTCAAGTGTAAATAATCAAACAGAGTGTTTGCTTCAAATTTACTGATATTATATAATATTAGTTTACCAATTCATCTTATTGATTTTCTTTGATCTTATCAGTTATGAGGCTGTGACTATAGCTGTCGTTCACGGCTTCGCCCGCATGATTTTTTTGTGAATTTGAAATTACATACATATGTTAAAAATTAACCGAATTTTCAATTAACTATCAATAAACCTCATATATGAGCGTTGACGTTACATTAAGGTCATTGGATCGCATTCGGTTGATCAAGAACTAATTCGCCGGTGCGAGGATCGCCGTTTAATGATTGCAATCTTGTGAGACAGAGCAAGCGAGCTCACACCGGAGTGAACACTGCAATACGCAAGCGGCACACCCGCAACACGACACGTACGTGTAATTAGACAGTTCGGCACGAGGAAATCGACCGCATACAACAAACCACACAACCAGTACTACGACAATTACATTAAATTTATACGGTCGTGTTAGTGGTTGTGTCGCTTGTCGTATTCGTGTCGTATCATTCCGGTGTGAACTCTGTCTTACCTGTTAAAATAATAAATATTTGTTTATGTTCTTGCAGTCTTCTTCTGTGGCTTCAAAATTCCGTTACAATACCCATACTTCTGAAATAACGTCTAC
>RXPK01004172.1:0-59830 GCA_004143645.1 Protaetia brevitarsis | reverse complement strand
CGTGCAGTTGCGTCATATTATTTCATGTACAGCCGTGACACATTAAAAGTTACCGACTTAAAGGAAAAAAAGTGGCGAAATCTTTTATCAAAGTTAATATAAATGAGCAGAGAGGAAATAGAATACTTCTATGTCCAGGATTCCAACAACTTGCTCAACAACTATTTGTTTATACCAACTCCAATAGAAGATATCACTGCTTTTCTCTTCAGTTCGGTAACCTTCAATATGTCATGGCTGTATATTCATACTTATACAAGTGCGAAATCCAAGTAAAATAGTACTTATAATCCATGGTTTATCCATTAATCCATTTACTGTCATTTCCCTATTAGAATAGTATTTGTTAATCTGTTCCTTAGCTGAGTTTGTTTAATAACATAGGTGTTTCCTTTGCAAATCATGTGTAATGTTGTCTACATCCATTATTTCATTACATAGGCATCTTTCATGTCTAATACCATGAAAAAATTCAGGTTCCAGCATTATTGTCTTCGGAAGCCCTAACTATATTATCTTATACTTGGTTTTTAAAATAACTCGGCAAATATTTTAGAGTTAATAACGAGCTCTATTCGCTACCAGCATCATAACAATTCCTCTTAAAACGGCCCCATCTTCCTTCCAGCGAGGTTCATATCGTTTTTTTTTTAACTTTTCTTTGTTATTCAGGTCTTTAATAATACAAATCGGAACATAATGAAAACGGGAAAATTGTCTTTTCAGCGTAAACTGTAAAATAATCATCTGCCTTCACGGGCGACGGGCGCTCCCGCTACTAGCTCGGCGTTGCGTTTATAAAGATTTCATGAATTATTTATTGCTCAAGGGAAATTCTGTTTGCTACCTATCAGGGAAGAATGTAAAAGAGACTCTGCCAACCATCAACGGTAATCTTATACTGTAACGTAAAAGGCAGAAAGCACTATACGCATAAATTAATTCCGCGTTTACTTTTAAACGCGTTAGATATCAGTTCGAAAATGAACAACTAAATTATATAATTATAATTAACCATCAAGCAATAATTACGCTCAATTGCAAAGCGCATCCACATTCCTCATTTAGTCAAAGTTTAAAATAAAATCTCAATACCGACCAACGTCATAGGTATATGACACTACTGCGCCTTTTGCGCAAATTTCACGATATGAGGATCCAGTTGGCTCGGAAATAGCACAGAGTAGTTTTCCCGTGAACAATTATTAAGCCCGCTTTGCAAAATTACCAGCACGTTTCAATCAATTTACGCACGAAATCCAATTGAATCGCTTAAAATCTGTGACCTATTGAATGTACACCTACATACACAACGTTCGCCAATCAAGAGAAGTTGTTTCATAAACAATGTAATAAGTGAAAATAGAAATTAGTAAGCGTGGAGGGTTCATTCAGAGTTGGGTTTAATTGGAAATAACGTGCAATATTCCAGGGTTCAATTACCTTAAAAATGTATGCAACGCACTGTTATAAATCGCTAGTATACAATCGTTGACAAGCAAATTCTTTCATCCAATATTGCAAAAAGATAAACATTTTATGACGTCCTATAAAATTAGTAATCCTATTATAAAATTAATTTTAAGTTGCGAACACGGTTGATACTTAATTAGCTTGAGCAAGAAAACAACAAAACTAAATTTATTTCTTAATGCAGCCTCCCCCTTAGTTCAATATACTTCACTCAGCATTTTTTTAATTTTTCACTTCTTTGAATAAAATGATTTCTCAAGTGCTTCACATAGCTCTTTGCTTCAGAAATAATTTCTTTATTCTACTCCTTTTATCACTTACCATTGCTCTAGCTTTGAGGTAAATAATATTCTTACTGAGCCGATTCTAGAGAATGTGGCAATGGGTAACTAATTTGTAGCGCAATTCATGAATTTTCGCCACTGCAACTATGCATTTATGCACCACACATGGTGGCTTTGTTCTATTCAGGGTAGTCGACGTAAATGATGTCGCGCATATCTCGAAACATCTAAGTAATTTCGTTTCGCTACTTTGGCCATAGGTATATTGTGATGGATATGTCGTCCGTAGTTATAAAACAGCTTTGTTCATATTACGGTTAAACATTCTTAAAGATTATTAGGAAAACCACGTTGATTGTCAACTAAGAGCTAATACGCCATCCATCTAGTAGCAAGCTTCCTTATTCTCAAATACTGACACCATGGCCGGCTGATGGTCGAGTGGCTTGCACGCTTGGTTATCAGTCGCGGGGTGTCTCGGTTCGAACCCGACGGACTGCTCTCAGAGTGGGGTTTTCGTGGTTTTCCTCACTCCTTGGCGAATGCTGAGAGACGAACATCTCATGTCGCTCCACGGGCGCAGGCTTAATAATAACTCAACTGGGACGATGCCTCCTGTAATTGGCGAAAGCTGTTGGAGGATGCCAAGGCATGAATTATTATGCCAAGGCATGAATTATTGTGGTAGCTGCAGTCCCAATTAAATTGAGCTTAGTCACTCCTCGATCGTCAATGGATTACTGTTGAGGACGAAGCTTTCATTATTGTTCACGGCAGATTGTCGGCTTCATAATAAGACTCAAGAAGTCTTTCATTTAATTCATTGCATGAATGAAGCGCTTATACATAAAGTAAGTAAATCTTTCACATTGCCTTCACGAGATTAACATGTAACCACCTGGTTGTACGTAAACAATTTAGTATTTCTTTTATCAATAAATTATTCTCAGTAAGCCTAAACATTAAAGTGTAACCTATGATAAAAGTCATGCTGTGAATGAAGCTGGTTTGCTCCTGCCTATCAGCTCACGTCGCGAAAGCAACCTTGAGCATTCGTTTCATTCCTTCATTGACTTCTTACTGCGATATTCACTCATATCTACACAGGCGAATGAAACCACGTTCATTCCCACACTACAATAAATGCGGTCAACCATTTTTGATGTGATTAATATTTTAACAACTAGGACGCCCATAATCAGAAATACCGACCGTGTTTAAATTCAGCTGTCCAATATTTGATTTATTGACGATGGAGAGTGCTCATAACCTTTATTCAATTCCATATTTATCTCACCGCTCGTTTTCGTTTTCTTCTTCAAATGCAAATATTTGACCACTGTACGATGGCTCCTTTATTAGTCTATGAAACCTGTTTTAAATGACTCTAAATTAGTTTAAATACACATATTTCTATAGCATATAATATATATCTGTGTTTAAACACATATGGATGTACGCTGTAATTAGGCATAATTCTAGCAAACAGATTAATTCCATTAAGTCCCCTTAGGGCCATTCCTGCAATGAGAGCGGCCGTCAAACATCAAGAGGATATAGAGATCTATTACCAAAGCATAGTAAAGCTCACTGCATACCTAATATCCTTTGATGTTAGAGATACAACTTAGTAACAATGACCATAGCAGTAAGTGTGAAATAAGGAACAAGACAACAGCAAAAACACTAACTAACACTACTAATTGTAAGAGTTTCCGATCATTCCGCTAATAGTGTCCAACATTTTAAAATAGATTCAGTAGAATATGTACACCCGTGATACATTAAAAGTTACCAACCTGAAGGAAAAAGGCAGTCACTTATTATATGCTTGCCACTTATTATATGTTTTTCTAAAGCAGTTCTGTGCTTTGGAGCATATTTTGTTAGCACCTTGTATAACCCTGACCAATCTAAACATATGCTGGTGCCTACAGCATAGATCGAAACATTATGGATAACAAATTGAAAACTAAATTTTCTCTTTTATTACCTAAACGTATACTTCTTCCAGCACTTAACCAGTTTGAAAAAAAAAAAAACGAAAAATATCAATCCAAGTTCCCTGAAATAATAGTAATATATCTTTCTAATATAAATAAGGAACACGACAACAGTAAAAACACTAACTAACACTACTAATTGCAAGAGTTTCAGATCATTCCGCTAATAGTGTCCAACATTTTAAATAGATTCAGTAGAGTATGTACACCCGTGACACATTAAAAGTTACCGACCTTAAGGAAAAAAGCAGCCACATCTTTTATTAAAGTTAACATAAACGAATAATTGTGAGCAAAATGGAATGGTTCCACTCCCAGGATTCCTTTTTTCCTCAACAAATATTCGTTTATACTAACTCGAATAAAATATATCACCGTTTTTTTTTTTTTCCTTCAGCCCGGTAACTTTCAATGTATCACGGCTGTACTCAATAGATTCTTTAGATGAAAATCATGGATCTGTCCACTTAAAGGTTAGTCTACTAGAAACGGAGGCTAAATGAATTGAATTAACTTGGAAGGAGATTAAAATTTTAATATGTAACTACATACAACAGGAATTTATGCTGAGGTAAGAAGCTCAATGACCAGCGTTTCATTAGCGGAATTGTCAACTATTTCTCAAGATTTACACGTACAGAGGTCACTTTTCTATCGATGCATGCCCATTCAGGGGTCGGCGGACATGGGGAAGAAAAGGATCCAGTAACTGCATACAGAGGAACAGAACTACGCTTCGAGTGTCTAGAAACGGAAGCCGAGGGCAGATGAAAAGTTGAACATATAAAATGCAAAGAATACTGACACAAAACAGCCACATGGATTTACGGAAACACGTAAGGAACCATCGAGGATAAAGATCTTTACTGTAGAGTGGCAGGTAACAAAGGCTGCATGTCACATTCTATGTGCAAAATTTTGGCCGAAAAAAGCTAGCTATTTATAAAAATACAAAAATAACTCTAGGAAATTATATTCCTCAACTAATAAAATACCTAAACGGAAGAGGGTACCAACATTTTGAGATGAATTGGTGTGAACTATACCTTGTCTCAAAACTAGAAGTAGTGATTTAAAACAGTCATGCTAAAAAGTATTTCAATAATTGCCATATATGGACTTAAATAACTCTATGTACCGTAATATTAATAATAATCTTTTATTTGTCAGGTTGTTACATTAAATTAGTACATCTGTGCGTGCACGCTTCCAATTTCAATGTAGGCTGAGATTATATATATATTTTTTTTCTTTTTTGTGTATTTAATAGGCAGTGGTGTACTTAATATGTTTATAGTCTCTAAGCTATGTTAATTTTTAGGCATTTAGTGCAATGTTACATTTTATATAATACGGGGTTAGACATGAGCAGTTTTGAACTGGGCCTCGCCATGAGATTGAGTAAATTTGTATCTAAGGGAGCATAACTATGCATACGTACATTTATATTGATCCTTCTTTTTTGATTATGAATGAAATTTTTGTAAGCTCAATAAAGACATGTTATTATTATTATTATTATTATTATTATTTTGATTGAATTTTGCATAATCTTGTTTAAACTTAAAAAGGAAATATTCCGAAAATCATCATCATGTGGTTTTCTATGTAAACTGTCAACGCAACTTGTCAAAGTACTTCAAATATTTTATTCTTCATATCATTTATGCTTGTTTTGGTGGTTTATAAACAAAAATAGAAGTAATTAACGAATAAATGTACTTCTGGTAATAACTGTAATAATTAAGAGGATTTTTCGCAAGAAATAGAAGCTATTGCTAAACTAATGAGTGAAGAAAATTAGCTTCAAGGCTTTTTCAACATTCTTCGATCAAAAAGAAAATATGTATATATGAACGATTTATCTCTGGACGAGAAAGATACAATTTTATATATATACTTATATATGTTTAGGATATTTTCATTGTAGTCAATTTGTAAGGACATTACAGCAAATACATTGAATGATTGCAGAATTTAGATATTTCTTTATAGACACATCGAAATGTAAAAGATGATGAGATAATGGACGATTTGATAGAATCATTCACATTAACAATTAATTTAGAAAGTACAACATTAATTATTAACGTCGGCACTGCCACAATAAATTTAGTCTATTTTATGAAATAAAAATGTCAGTGCACAGTGATTTTAATATATGAAAATATAAATTTTCGTTTAAAACTAAGGTATTTTAATCTGCTTTAATGTGCTTATTTGCGTTTGTCAGAAAAAATGCTGCCATTTTCTATCCTTTTTGCTTATAAGTATCTCGGGCTAATACAATTTTGCAGTGTAAATCGGTCTACTTCCACTACTCCTGCCAATTTGAGATAAGGTAGGTATAATGGGTAAAAGATATGTAGGGTCAAATTTAGGAAACCAGGAAACTCAAATGTTTCCAAGCCCCGACAGAGAAAGCCGCCAGTATTAAGTTTCTACACGTCTAGAGTAGATATATTCTAACAAAGTACTTCATACTTCACTTTTTCGTACATACTTAAGGTTACCTGTTTAGTTGTGGAACGTTCCTTTACATATATTCTGTTCAAAATTATATTTCCTTGCCCATTACCCTGTCCCGTTTGTGTTTATTTAAAGTTTGGCTTAACGTATTGCTGTGGTTTGGCACCCTGGGGTTAGTAAATTCAGTGATATTTGTCTTTGTCAATGTGCCGGAAAAATTCTCTCAGAAATTAATATTTTATTTTTGTATAAGATTTTGTTAATTGAATTGATCTTATTTATTCTTTTAAATGTCCAGTTGAAATTGTTTTCACTCTTTAATATATATTTTATTTGTTCATGTTAGCTCATGTCCTTTGTTGTAGTTGTTTTCTATGATCATTGTGCGTTAGGTGCAGCGCACGCAGCTGTTATATTTTATATATATGCGGTGTTTAACTTTTTGAGGCCTCAGTTCCGAGATTGATGCTGTGTGTAAGTACATGTAAATTTATTTTGTTAGCTGCCATTTTGGTATTTCTTTTTGATTTTAAGTTTTGTTGCGTTAAATTTGAAATTTTATCATCAATCAAGGAACTCATTAAATAATAATTGTTAGTATATTATTGTGTACACAAATTAGGTATAAGATCAGTTATTATATTTGTTCTGGAAGGTATTTTAAGTTTAAAGAGTTAATTTTTCCGTTTTCTGTTTTACTGTTTTGTATTTTATTAATTAATCACCACGGTTTGGGTGAAAAGAAGCATTGTGCTTGTGTTTAAAATTTCAATTTTGTAAATTTACTTGTTTTGTTCATGTTTAAATTAATTTAGTTCGTTTAATTTTGAGACCACGTGGATTTTTGTGAAAAAAGAATTATCTTCTTGAACAAATTTGTCTTTTGTTTGTTAAAGGATTTTGCATTGTCCTTTTTAAATGTATATTAATGCAGTTTTTTGATTTCGGCCAGGACCTTAAGTCCACGGTTTAATTTTCTGCAATTTGTAATTAAATGTTTTTTTTCTATTTTTTATAATAAAATTTATGATTGTTATTAACGTCATTCCAAATTTCTGTTCTTTTATTTTTGATTCAACCTTTTCAATTTTTGGAGTAATTAAAGAAAGTCAGTTTTCTTTCACCCACAGTTTACTTTTCATGATTAAATTCAAGTTCTAATTGCGAGGGTAGCCCTGGGTTTAATTGTTCTTTTGCGCCCTTTAATTTTGATCCGCTGTCTATTCATTCGCTGAATATTTCATTTTTGTAAATTCTTTTTGCATTTTCTTTTGTACCTTCAGTACACAGCAGTATGCTTGTTATTCTTTGAAATACTACCTGCAACATCCTGCTAAAGTTGTCAATACCAGAACAAGAAAATCTGTGCTGCACAATTAAAAATCTAATTACTGGAATATTTCAGGTTACATTACATCAACTTCACAAAAAATAATATAAAGCACCCTGCATACAGCACCAGCTTCCAAATTGAGTCCGCACAAAAGAACAGAAACCGCGAGATTCAACTCACCACTCCATAGAAATCCGGAAATGAATACTTCCTGCACGTTATTGCGCCCTTTTATGTTAAACATTCCACTCTCAATAACTCCCCGAAGGCGACCGACCTCGACGAAACGGAATTGCGTCGTCACTCCATCCGAATTTTCTTCTTATTATTTCGGTCGCGAGCGAGCGCCACTAGATATGTTCCGCGAATCGGCGGCTGGTGCATTATGCAGTCAAAACGCGAGCTCCTGCTTACAGTCCCGAGCGGGAATTCCAAGACTCGTTTTAAATGCGAGGGGACGAATGCTACGCTTGTCGGGCGAGGCGGCGAACAATGAACACATTGTTTTTAACCGGCTGGATGAGTTTCGAGTGTCTTTAGCACGACAGCTAATGAGATGTTCTGGCGTGTGTAGGAGCGAGACGGACATAAGGTATATCTGCCGTACGTATGTTGTCTAGCGAACGTTTCCTCGGATATTATTGAAGCGCTCGGGAATTCAGAGCGGTTAAAACGTAGAATTGTTCGCTCCGGGCGCAATTGTGCGCTTATTTCTCTAAATTTGAAGGGTGGAATTTGCTAAACCGGGAATTTAAAGTAATATGATAAACAGAAGGCCTTTCTTTTCGTAAATATGCTTTTCTAAAGCAGTCTGTGCTTGGAGCATATTTTGTTAACACCTTGCATAACCCTGACCAATCTAAACATATGCTGGTGCCTACAGCATAAACCGAAACATTGTGAATAACTAATTGAAAACTAAATGTTCTCTTTTATTACCTAAATGTATACTTCTTCCAGCACTTAACCAGTTTGAAAAAAAAAAACGAAAAATATCAATCCAAGTTCCCTGAAATAATAGTAATAGATCTTTCTAATATGAATAAAATTTTCAAATAACATATTGTCACAAGATTAACAAAAAAAGTTGTATCAAATTGAGAAATTTATAATGACGAATATTGTAAGATATTGTAATTTTTCTTATATCAACGAATTGACTCCTAAAATAGTGAATTATTCAAGGAATTTCCTGTAAGTATAGCTTCTTACAGTGAGGAAAGTTTTAAATAATCTCCTTTCTAGTTGTAAATCTCCCATGTCTATTGATTTCGACTCGAGTATCATTTACAAAATTTCCTGTTCGAACTGCAATGCCAGGTATATTAGTTAAACTTCCCAATACCTTAAAATAGGAATCACGCAGAAAAAAAAATGTCATAAATTTTCAAACAATTTCAAAGCTTCACGTAATAAGTTGTTGAACATATAGGAACGAGCACAACTTGCATTAAAATTTTCCACAAAATTTTTGACGAAAGTTATCGCATTTTTTTGCAAAAAAAGCACCCTCTATGGATTGATATCAGAACCTTTCAAAATCAATCCACACCACATTGCACAGGCCTAGCAACTTTTTATCGTTAACTATCTCTAGTGTGCTTTATCTCTGGTTGTGATGTTTTATTAATATCCTTACGACAAATACGTCCACATTCTGGAACCTAAATGTATAATATGTATATGTAGATATAATTTAAGTATATAAGTGTATTAAGCAATGCTATTTGAATATTACACAATAGCGAAAGAGAGCTTTAAAACAGGTAAAGTGGAGGAACGACGGCTAGCAAAAAGTCAATGATCAGTTCCAATAGGTAGATATAGACGTAGATGGATAAGTAAAGAAAAGGTTATAAAATTTAATTCTACTTATTATGATATATACGCTAATCGAAAGTAAATTAGGAATAATGGTTTTGCCTTTATTTACATGTTATAATAAATAAATACATAAAACGCATGTAAATGGCAAAATTTAAGTGAGACATAATGTATAGCATATTAAGTAACCAAAGTATTTCCAAAAGCAACCAGAAAAGTTTGTATGCTGCACTGTATGTATAGAAAAAAAATAGAAATTTTTGTAGCGCTCTGTATAGTAGTATAGAGCTTGCGCTTTTATTGGTAATTCGTTTCCGTTAACATGCCCAATAGACTAGACTACCATGACCAATCCATGTGTTTGGAAAATATTCGGTCATATACTTTATTGCGCATAAAAATACTAGGTGTTGTTTGGCAATACATATAACAGACATGCAATACATATAAAAAACATAAATAAACATATACTAATAATATCAGTGTAGATAAAATAAAGACATTGACAGTAATGTAATTTGATGGACTAGTGTCTGTAGCTGTATTACATTAAAAATTTAAAAAAACAAATGTTCACAACGGGGAGTATAAGGTACATAAGAATTATGTATCAAAGTCATATGTTAAAAATTCGTCACTGGAATAAAACGCTTGTTCCAACAGTACGGCCCTTAGTTGGCGCTGGAACATTTTTTGAGTTGGCGAGTTAGTTATGGAAGTAGGTAATTTATTATATAATGAAAAACTCATATAATACAAGGAATCTCTACAAAGGGAGGAGCCTGGCTTAGGAAGGTTAATATAGTGATTTTAGCGTGTGCTATAAGAATGTATGTCAAACCGATATTTCTGTTTCTGACGCTGTTTGTATGTAGTGTTAAGGGTCTCATATAGAAATAAATATATATTAAATATATATATAAATATTAGTGCTTAAGGACACCACATAATTTTTTGCGGGGGGCGCCAAAATTTCTAGTTATGCCACTCTTTGTTACTAGAGACGAAATACACAGCCCAACTTCGAACACCGGCCATTTTACACACTTAAATACCGCAAAATTTAAGTTAAACCTATTTTATTTTTTACATACAATGATGTCACAAAATTTTTCAAGAATAGAAATTATTTATTATTTAAGAAATAATAACTTAAAATAAGTGATAGATACTTCAAATTTAATTTTTTTACTAAATCTTGCTAGGTATTCCTTAAACCTAGTAATTTTGATCGATTTATGGGGGTAGAATGGTTTTCTATGTCAACTTTATGTCTAAATGACGCTTATGTGTTGCCCAACGCTGGATGATTCAAATTATCCCATAGCGATAACTTGCTATGTGTTCTTTAAACCTAGTTCCGATCGCACGCTTTGCTTGTCCAACTACTCCACCAGTGAAGTTTGATATATTTGGGGCTTGAAAGGTTCACATTTGTCGCTAATTCTTGGTATTTCGAAGGGTCAAGTAACTGTAGAAAAAGCACTTCTAAATATGTTTCCTTTTTAGATAGGTAATAACGACACATGTTTAGGTAATAGCTCTTTCCTTACTTTTACTGAATTCATTGGCTCCTCCATTGATAATGGGAACTCACGTGTTCCCGAAACAATTGCCCCGAATTAATGAAACCTCATGTAGCGCGGAGTGATTGTGTATTCATGTATCTTCTGATAATGTTATTGCACTTTATCCCTCTTACAATTAACCTTCGACTGCTTTACAGTGAAAAGACGCTAGAAACAGTCGCACCCGAAAACAAACTATAAATCAGTGCTTATAATGCGAAGAATTTAAGTATAATAGTTACTAATCTACTTAAAAATATATTCTTAACATCGAATTCGTTAGGGTTAATCGTTGTGGGCTAGCTCTTTAACATGAGCCACAAAATCCTATAACAATATCTTATTAAAAGATTCGTCAGCCTAAGGACGTTGTATTCCAGTGTTAAAACAATAACGACAAGTTCTGAGAATCAATTTTGTTAAAGCCTCCGGTCTGTAGATCCATTTTAATGTCGGGAATTCCTTCAGTTTACTTCCTAGGTACACGACCGAAATGATAGCGCGAGTTTCTGCATTTCAGAGTGTATGAAACGGGCCATTAAAGTTGACGCGACTGTTAAAATATAATGAAATAGATGGTTTTCTTGTCACATTTACCACGCTCCAGAGGATTTAAAAGTTTCGCCGAGATAAAATGAAAAGGGGAACTGGGACACTGTGCGGTAGATAGGCGACAGAGCAGAGAAAGGACGCTATGCGGCGCTTTATGCCAGGAAGATTACGGCCGCAGCTGACATCCGTACCTACGAGGATCGCCACGCCACACCGTCGTCGTGCAAGCCTACTGCGATCCTTCTATGCGGTGGCGGTAGGCGGCGAGTGGTTTGTTTCAACGCTATCAATATCAGGGACGGTGGCGCTGTGCGGCCCGGCTGTTTATCAAAATTTATTGTCACCGGAACTGTGCCGATTATATCAGAACTGATGTGGCCTAATTTAATTAACTTTGGCTGTGTCGCCTTAACCGAAATTTACACGGTACTTAACGTCATTCCAGGGACAAACTACAGTTGGCAAGACTAATTTAGTTTGGCTACTGTTTTTAATGGCTTTTGCCTGGACAATTTAGAAAGGTTGCCTCCATAAAAACATCTGGCATTAAGGAAAGTTGTTGAGAAATTTAACTGAAACCTTTAAGAATATGGAATTGTGTTATTACAAACCTCAGCTAGTTCCTTTGTTTATAAATTCTAACAATATTTCTTTTGGTGCGTGACTTGATATTAGTTATCTTTAAATTAGATAAATTGTTTTGTTATCGACAGCAATTGTAACTAAGGACTGGAAATGCAATTATTTTTAAGGGATAATAACAATCGTTTAGAGCATGTCAGCATGAGAAGCAAGAAAACATGATAATAAATCGCACTTCAGAAATAAGTGTGATATGCAAAGCGTTTTATTTATAATGAGTGGCCAGCTGTTAGAAATATTGAAAGCTGGGAAGAAAGTTCAAGGCGGTACTTAGATTACCTTTACTTAGAGATTGCTAGAATATCCTTGCCGCTTTTCGGTTATTATATTATTACATATTAAATATACAGAATATCGGACCTTGGTCTCCTTGAGGATCTCCTCCAAGCCTCTCTATCCTTCGCTACCCTCTTCCAACTTTTTGTTCCAAGCAGTTCTTTAGCGTCCCCATCAACCGCTTTTTCTCATCGTCCTCTTGGCCTGCTCTTTGACCACGCCCCTTGCATCCTCTTATTAAGAAATTTCTTCAGCATTCTCCCTTTATCCATTCTGACCACGTGTCCTGCCCATTGCAATCGTCGAAGCCTTACATATTCTGATAAGCACGGCTCTTTATAGTAATCACACAGTTCTCGATTATATCTCACTCTCCAGATATTATTTTCTTTATTTGGCCTCATTATCTTTCTCAGTATCTTTCTATTGAATATATCCAGTTTGCTTGCTAAGCTTTGTGTCAGTATCCAGGCCTCGGTCCAGTAACTCACTATCGGTCTTAGGATGATTTTATAAATGCGTATCTTTGCGTGACGACGTAGTGTCCTGACTTTGAAAATATGCGTCATTACGAAATATGCTTTATTAGCTATCACCATTTTTCTTATTATCTCTCCATTTTCCTCACCATTCCTGGATATTTCTGCCCCCAGACACACAAACTGATTCACCACTTTGCCTGTCTTTTTATTATAGTATGAGTTTTTAGTTTTCTTTGTTTTCTCCGTGTTAATATTCAGCCCCACAGATTTCGAGATCTTTTTAAGCTTTTCATACGTTCCAATTGCATCCTTCCCGGTTCTGCTTAAGATGTTGATGTCTTCTGCATAGTTTGCCAACTGTGTGGTTTTGTTGGTCAGAAGGTTCGATCTTCCATCTCCATCTAATTCAAAATTACCAATATTTTATTTAGATCATCGGTTTCGCGTTATAATACATTAGGCCTTAATGGTTTAAAAAAAACCTATTTAATTAAACGAGAGAATAAACATAATACAATACCAGTACATAGTCGATTTTTTCTTAATTATTAAATATTAATTATTATACGCTCATGTGAAAGCGGAGGCTATGAATGCAATCCTTAGACCGACAACCAACAACTTCCGGCTTCCCAACACTAGGGTTCAAGGGCACACTGGAGGATGCGATACTGGACGGGTCATTGCGGCAAATGCCCACGAACAGAATGGGATCCGAGACTATCTTCACTGAAAAGGTGGTGAGAATCTCCATACCGAACAGAGACCAAGCACGTAGTGATAACACTGTTCTTGATGACTGGTTCACGATCGGACCCAAATCTAGCCAAGGCACAGGAGCCGGTATTTGTGAACCGAGCCCTAATCAAAGGATATCCATAAGCCTGGGGAAGCATGCGACGGTCTTCCAGGCAGAGGTATTCGCCCTTGCAGCCTGTGCAAAAATGATTGCAAAAGGGTACTACATGAAGAGGAAAATAAATATAATGACTGATAGCCAGACTGCTATCAAGGCAGTCTCGAACCCTGTAACTAGGTCAAAACTAGTTAGAGACTGCAAACATCGGTAGACTGGCATGAGACTCCATAGTGTCTCTGATTTGGGTGCTAAGACATGAGGATGTCGAAGGCAATATAATAGTCGACGAACTAACCAAAGAGGGCTCTAAAACACAGCCCAGAGCCCGTATGTGGAATTCCCAAGGGCTCTGCCAAAAAGGGCGTTTTGGATCTGGTTAGATAAATAAATGGAGGTCGACTGAAGGTCAACTCATCCTAAAGCGCTAATAGAGGATGGGTAATTTCCCTGATAACCTACTCAAACGCAGCAAGGAAGAAATTAAAACCATTACTGGGTAGGTAACCGGACATTGTCCCCTGAAAAAGCTTCTATACAACGCAAGTCGAGTAAACGAACCGTGGTGCAGAGGATGCGAACTACATACGAGGAATTGAAAGAACTCAAGCAAAAACATTTCGGGAGGGATTTATTGGAGCCCTCGAGGGTTCTCCAGTTTCCACTGGGCAAAATACTGGGCTTTATAGAGAACACCAAGCTGCTCGAGTGGAAGTAAGAGAATTAATAAGGACGGTACAATGAGCATCTATCTCAAATACTTGGACCATAGATGCCCACCTTAACTTAAAAAAAAGGAATATTAAACGGACGTACAATTTGGAACAATACGTACTTATGTCGCACATTCCGGCCTGCATGTTTTTCGTTGAATAAGCGAGCTGTAGATCTTGCACACCTCCCTTTCTAATAATACAAAGTCACTAGTTCCGCACGTTCTTGGATAGAATAGACCATATTAATTTATTGCGAATATACATAATATGGGATGGTGCAAAATTATCCGCCTTTTTTTTCAACAAATTTTATTCAACAAAAAGAAAAAAAACATATTTAACCAAAACACGTTTAAATGATATTCTGGAGCGTATTCACCATCTACTTCAAATTACTGCTTCCCTTTGCTTGGCAAACCGTCGATTCCGCGAGCGAAAAAGTCACGATTCTTGGAGACAATCCACGCTTTAATATCGGCTATCAAGTCATCCAGATCGTCGTAAACTTTGTTCGTTTGTCAGTTTTTCAGCGATCGGTTGACGTGGTAGTCCGTAGGTGCTTCAGTCGGTGAATATGGTGGATGTGGAAGCAGATCCCATCCTTTATTGGCGATGGATTCGACGACACGACACTCAATATGCGGAAGGGCGTTATCGTGGTGGAAGACGATGTTGTTCTTTTTTCGCGGTCTTTTTGCTTCGATGGCAGCGTGAAGGCGGTCAAGCTGTGCCAGGTAGACATCGCTCTTAATGTTGAACTGCCGCTTGCCATTTTTGTCCGGAATTCGTCACTGCTGACGCTCATCATCCTCGTCCACAATAGCAAATGCCATTCGAGATGAATCTCCAGTGGATGATTCCGCCTCTGTCCCCACACACACCACATAGCCTTCTTACAGTGGACGGCTTTCGGTATTCCTTTGGGGGAAACACCTGGCGATACGCAGACCTTCTTTCGTTTGATGTTTTTGAACAACAACCAAGATTCATCCCCAGTGACGAGATTCTTCAGAAATGGCGTTTGTTGGTTTCGTTGCAGTAAATCGGTGAAAATTCGAACGCGATCGGCTTTGTTGTTCTCGGAGAGTTCGTGGGGGACCCATCCAGCCAATTTCCACACCTTTCCAAGCTTTTTGAGGCGTCGAACGATCGTTGAGTGGTCGACATTGAAGTCTCCAGCCAGCATTCGCGTTGTCAGGCTTTCGTCCTCTTTCACGGCTGCCTGATCGTCGAAATCCGATGGCCGACCTCTTCCTGGACTATCCTGCAAGCTGGTATCACCTGATTTGAAACGGGCAAACCACTCCCGACACTGCCTTTCGCTGATTGTTCCTTCGCCGAAAAGTTCGTTGAGATCGCGAAATGACTGTGCTGCCTTCCATCCTTTTTCGTAGTGGTAGAAGCATAATATGACGGATATGAATATGATTTCGACACGCATTTTTATAACTGAAAAGAGGAGATTTATTTTTATGAAAAAAATAAACAACACGCCCAATTTTTGCTAAAGAAAAATGCGCAAATAAAAACGGCGGATAATTTTGCACCAATTATAGTAAATAAAATAAATAAAATATTAAACAAAAAGTAAATTCCACTAAAGGACATTCCACCAAACCAAATACCGTGCTAGTAAGTGTCTAAAGCTGAAGACAGAAGCTAAAAAAGTGAGAAAGAAAACGACATCAAAAATGATAAGTGAATGTGAGAAAGACAAGTAGGAGTTACCACAAAAAAAAAATGCGAAATGCTAGGAGAATACATAGGGAACGCATTGGAAGCTATTTTATTCTAATCGTGTTTTATTTCACTGATTAAAAAAAATACTTTGATGCATGTTGCCATAAAGAGAATTAAAAGACCTTTTGAATGAGTGGTCACAAGACGCCTATTCCCTATTCAAATTTTAAGAGTGCGGGCTGCTACGATCTCAGGAATGATTTTAAATAGTCAAGTCCGTCATTAAAAGTTGTCTCCCTTAATGTGACAATTGACAGGTTTCGGAATTTATATATAAATCACAACAAGTAAAGAGTTATTTGAGGTGGATCGTTTCAATTGAAATGGCCTTTGTATAATAGCATCCCATGTACGCTTTCTATTCTTCCCAGAGTAGATACACACCGGCATGCAGGGGTAAAAGGGGCATTTCAGGTGTTTGTAGAAGGGGGTGTCGATACAGGAGCAGCGGGAGCGATCCTCCGGACACACACTTGCAGTCGGTCTCCGTAGCCGGAGGCAATTTGAAGAGATTTTAGTTTTCGCGGTGAGTGGGAGTGGCGTCGCTATTGCGTAGACGTGAAAGCGACGCCGCGCAGCCGACTCGCTCTGGTGTCCCTCCAGTTTCCGCGCGCTCTTACAAACAGCAGGACGTTGTACCATATACATATACGACACGTCTCACACTCCAATTCACACTAATTGCACAAATTACCCTTCGCCGGCCGCTCATTATACACATACTCGCACATATATACGAACATAGCTATATATATATGTATGTGTGTTTTGGCCGTCGGCATCGGCGGACGCAGGTGCCGCCGCGAAATCGAAAATGAAGGCGACGTAATGAGATTAAAAGTTTCCCGGTAATTCCGTAGTACCGCCAGCACGGGTCCGTGCTTGACAGTTCGCACGGACGAGTCGTCGAACCGTTAAAAGCTCAGATAAAAACTTTAGTTGTTTAAGTGTGCGGGGAAAAAGGGTGAGAATGACCGCCGCATTCCCAGATTATCGCGACACCTTTTGAAGGAGGACGCGATTCCCGTTTGGGTCTCTTTGTGATGGCTGAAACGATTGCGATAGCTGTGTGTTTACCCCGCAAATCCGGACCTTTCAATCTACTGCGCTTGGTGGTGGACAGTGTTTCGGATTAATTAATTAATTGCACTAAATTGTGTGTGATTTAGTACTTCGGCGTCATCAAACATTCGAAAACATCTTGAAAAGAAGAAACGATTTTATTCATTGTTAATAATCAGATTGTGTGTTGCTTGAGGTGCGATTAAATATGGAGGAGTCTTCGAAAGTTCTTCGCGCAAACAGCAGAAGGAGGAGGCAAAAGCATATAATCTTTTCAATCTTCCTGATGGTGCTTTTAACGACCATTGGTGGTTAGTTACATTATTGTTTTGTTGTAATATTCTTGTTGTTGTTGTTATCATGCGAACTCCGTGCACCCCTTACGTTATCGTTTCATTCGCATTTGCATAATAGCTACGTGGGCCAGTTTTGCGGATACAGCTATGTAGAAGGATTTCCAGACTCTAATTGCGCAAGCGGATTTAATGTTGTAATTCTTGCATACCGTGAATATCTGCCGAGGGAGTACGGTATAAGTAGATTTGAATTCATCTTGGGGATTAGAGGGATAATTCACTTGGAAAGAACTAAATTACCCCTCAAAATAGGTACTTATAACTCCGGTTTATATTTATGGCTTTGTATAGGACTAGCATTTGATTCTACAGGTACAAAAAAAAATAGTGATAAATTAATTTGAATTATTTTTCTTTAGAACACATAACAAGTAGATTTTATGCGAATTATCTTATAATAACATTCAGAAGCATATAGGTGGTAAAAACTGATTTAATAAGCTGACTGAAAGGTTGTATAGAAAGTATTTCTTGAGGCTAACGCAGCCCATTGAATTAGGATTACCAGCTGCGTCTTTTTCTATTTCTTTCAAGTAAAATGTAATTTTTGAAAACTCGCAGTTTGGTGGTCACTGGTACGCTTAGCCAGGAAGAAAACTGCCGCTATTTATAAGACACAATGACAAGAAGAGATAACAAGAAAACTGAAGTAGGGTCAGTAACAATATTTTTTTTTTTTTCTGTCGCAAATGAAATCTAATTTCATCTTTGAAACCTAGCAGTTTGGTGGTCACTGATGAGCATAGCCAGAAAAACAAACATATTCGTACACACGCATTTTACAAAGACTAGCTTGCTCAAGATTTCGTTTATTCGCAAATAAGACATTATTAAAAAAAAATTCCCAATAAGACTGTTTTATTTTAAGATTAACGATGGTAAGCTTATCCTAAAAATGCTATCGTTTGCCAATTTTTGCTTTACAAAGCAATGATACAAATCAATGTTAATCAACGAAAATCATGTTCAGCCAATAAATGCTTTTATGTGTATAGCAAGGAGTAAAATAATTAACATTTTGGATATACATTTTTCATATATAAATATAATTAAAATAAAGACTTTGCACGGACGTTTTAAAGGCAACTAGGTATAAATCAAAAACAAAGTTTTTTTTTTTTGTTAAAATGGCGCATAAATTAGTTATTATAACTATTACTTATAATATATGTATATACAGTGTGTCCCCGGATCGACGCATGAATAGGTAAAAGAGTTTGAATATTTTTGAGTTAAATATTCATCTTCTAGCCTACTTGGACAGAAACTAATTTGTGTCATATTTTTAGTTTTGAGAAATCAGGCATGCCTTTATTTTTTTTTTTTTTCAAAAAGATAGTTTTTCTCACTAATAAAGAGCCATTTTTAAGAGATACAAAATGTTATAAAAAAAGTTATTCAGATTAATGAATTATCCAAGTTTTGCAAAATATAAACAAGATCAAACATGCTTTGGAAATTTACAATTTCCCGCTAATAAGGTGCCTTTTTATAGCACATGCGACAAAATGTTATTAAGAAAATTGTTCAGATTGATAAGTTATGTAAGTGTGTAAAATTTAAACAGAATCGAGTTCTTGAAAATTGTTGTAAGATTTTAATTATTTTTTAGATTCATATTTAATAAGCGATTAAGAAGAACGGCGGTCTTTAAATTTCTAGTCAGCAGCTTACATTAAGTTTATGCAATCTGAATAACTTTTCTTAACAAAATTCATCATATCTCCACAGAAAAAGCACTTTATTAAAGTGGATAATACCCTTTTTTTGTAAATTTTAGAAGCATGCTTGAGCTTGTTTAAATTTTGTATACTTTCATCATTTATTGATCTGAACAACTTTTATTAACACTATTTTGTCGTATCTCCAACAAAAAAGGCATTTTATTAGCGGGAACAATAACTTTTTGGAAATTTCCAAAACATGCTTGATCTTGTTTAAATTTTGTATACTTGCTTAATTTATTAATCTGAATAACTTTTCTCAACATTTTGTGGTATCTTTTATAAAAAAAGCCGCTTGATTAGTGCGAAAAACCACTGTTATGTAAATTTCCAAAGGATACTTGATTTTTAAAAACTAAAAGTATAGAAATTTTGACACAAAAATTTTCAAACTTTTACACCTATTAATGTGTCGCGTCCATCCGAGAACACAATGTATATCTTGCTCCTTCTATAAGTAAACAAATTATTCGTTTTACTTTTCAAATGTTTCAATGGGACATATGAAACCAAGAAAAGCAAAAGCTGTCTTTTCGATTTCATTTATGGCCTTCGAGTATATTTTTTTTTGTCGGAACTCCATTCATCCATAACAGCTGTAGGAGATAAACAAAATACATTTACTATATTAATATTTCTTTATTTTATAATATTATCACTACTACATATCTCGGTTCTTTTAACTTTTGAAGCTTTCTCGCTTAGACGTCATTGCATTATTTTTTTAATGATCTTTACATTTTTAGAACTTGTTACGCCATTTGAAAAACAGCCAGTATATCATGAGTATTGTGTAAATTATCAAAAATATGATCAACTACTCTAAATTTGGTTCAGATTGAGGTTTCATTTTAGACCTCTTATTGTATTTAAATTTTGAAACATTCGTAAAAAAATTGAAAGGTAAGTTATTAAATTTGAAGCCCTCAAAATATCAAAAAATTATTGGCTGTTCGAACTAAATGCAAAGTTCTTCAGAAACTGTAGGAAAACTGAACCGCTAATAAATTTCTGATATTTTGAGGACTTCAAATTTAATAATGTAACCTTCAATTTTTTTTTTACAAATGTTTCAAAATATATTAGTGTGGAAAAAATTATAACGAAAAGTATACGTATACTTATTATTTATTGCACTATAAATAGGTACTAAAATAAGGGTTACAATGCCTCTTTTAATTCAAATCAGGAGAATATGTCGTCATTAAACTTTTCTATAATATTTAAGAATATGTCCATTGCAGTGAATGTGTATAAATTTTCCTGCCGTTTAACTGCAAGCAATTCACCAATTTCATGAACGCAACAACACAATCTTAGAAGCTTAAAGACAACCTATATTGACAGATTTCGATATGAAACAAAATTATAGATGTAAGTTAAGTGAATTAGCAAAATCTTCACAAATATGTTGAGTTTAATAGCTTAACACTATAATTCATTATATTTCTCCACTAACTATAATATCTACTTATAGGAAAATTTTTGCCGCAATCACAAGAGTTTACCTATCATTTATTCATCTATTTTGACGTTATTAAATTTAATATTTCTTTTAACTATTTTGTAAACTATTTTAATTAGCATCTTTTTATAGTTTTATTTTAAAATACATGCTTATACTTCTCTGAATGGTAAAATACTTATGCCAGAAAGTGTATGTATGCATATTAATCACTTTATCATCGCAAAAATTAAGGATAACTAATTAATGCTTCTGTAAAAATTGGTTAAAGCTAGAATTTCTTTGTTCAGGTTTTGTAATATTTATGGACATAAGACATTTTGTTCCAGTAACTGTGAAAACTATATTTATTTAGATAATCCAGATATAAGATTTTTTTTTTATATAATTTGTAAAATTCAGAGTTTTTTTGTTCCAAATTTTCAAATCTATGTTATATTTTTGTCAATGGTATGAAATGCGGCTTCTTATTTCACTACAAAATAATATAATACATAGCTTTGGGTATTCCCATTAATTATATTGGACACAGAAAAGGCAGACCTTTGGATAAGCTTTGTTTTGTTTTATATTTTTGTGATCGGTAAAATAATCTTGACCAAAAATTAAAAATAATAAGTGTTTAATAAATAAGCATTTTTAATTATTGGTTGGCATCTAATAAAAAATACTCGTGTAGGAATATTAAAACTATGAAACGAAGACTTACTTCTTCTGAAATATTCTAATAATTCAAAAAAAAAGTAAAATAGTGATGAAATCTTATTTGGAATTAGAGAGTAACTAAAAGGATTCTAACGATAACAGAATGAAAATAAGAATGTTCTATCCATTCAAATTTAATAATTACTACTACATGTTTCGGTGGGATGCCATCCTCAGGTGATAGATGTGAAACGAGAAATAAAACCGAAATAAGGCCAAATGTCAGACAGATCACTTATAGGTACTACATCACCCATCCCTCTCCCATGAATTAAATTCATTTGGGAATTCACCTGGGGATGGCATCCAACCGAACCATGGAGTAGTAATTATTAACTTAAATTTGAATGGAGAGGATATTCTTATTTTTATTCTGTTATCGTTTTCAACAGGATTGATTGATCATAAAAAGATTCTGTTTAAGCAGTTAAAAAAATCGAAGTAATCTGTTTAAACTAAGGAAACATGTGTTTTAAATTATAAATATTTATTTAATATTATTTCTTTTAGCGATATTCGATATGGCTCTTTAGAGTAAGAGCCATATCGAATTAAAATCTTTCATAAAATAAAATGAAAGCAATGGTGTCAGCTTTATTAGGTACTATTCAATGATGTATTTTTGGGTTAGTGCAACCAATTCATCTTATCAGTCAAATATTTCATGTTCGTTGACCGTCTCCATGTTTTCCACGTAAAACTTACCCTGTATATATCATTTGTATTCAAATTATAATACAATAATTAAAGACTCAGCATGTAAACTGATAGCAAAATCAATCTCGGAGAAATATGGAATATAATACTTCATCTCCCACTGCCTGTTATTACGTCAACGTTGATTTAGTTATGCGAATTACATGATCGATGAGCTGCATCCATCTCCGTATCTACATACAATGGCGAGTTCCCGATGTGCGATAGTGACAAAACATACGCGCGTACACGCGAACTCTATAATAATTGATTCAAATTGCCATTGCTATTAAATAATTGATTGCACAGCGTCAGAGATTGTCATCGCTTAATTGACATGCACAGGAATATATCGCATTTTCCTACTGGTACATAGGCACTCTAATAGAAAACAAACAAGACTGAACTTTAGAAATAAATTGAGTGTTGTAATGTAAAATATGCACAAGTTAAACTATTGTTGAATAAGCTGTTATGTCTTCATTTTGTCCAACATGCTGGGATTATAGACTTCTTAATTTATCTTAGTAAACATATGATGCAAGAATAAGGAAATTCCGTTATTTAGTACATGGCTTCAAAATTTATATGAATAGTATTTCTTTAATTACATTAAATATCATAAATAGAGTGCAGATTTCTTACCACACCTCTCTCTCCGAATTAATAAGACAGTTTTGTATCACGAATTTCATAGATGGAATTGCTTTTTTAGAAAATTGTAGTATTATTAGCATAATTGTTTTAACTGACTTAATTGGTTTTTAATATTGCGTAGGTCAATTATATATAAATGTAAGAGGGGCGAGTATACTACCTTGCGGTACACCTTCTCTGACAATTTTATTATTATTTAAGTACAGTCGTTTTATTATTAGTTTTCGTAACCATTGTTTATTTTCGATTTGAATGATAGTAAACAACAAAGAAGCTATACTGCAGGTACCATAACATCCAAGTTTTTCTAAGTAAACGTATTTAATAATTTATATCATCAAAGACATGTCGAGATCTAACAAAACTTGTTTTCAAAGCAGTCAATATACTAACATACAAGGTCGTTTAAAGCAGTTTCTGTTCTCATGCTCTTAATGAAACGTACCCAAATTTGCCAATAAAATTATATCTTCTAAATCAAGGAAGGAATCAAATGCAACTGTTCTAATTAATTGTGGAGATGGCTGTTAATAAGCTAAGAGATCTGTGATTCTGTTTTCCATTGTTTAGATACCCTTTCTTACGAATAAACAGTACAATGATGTGACAGCTTGGTTTAGGAAACAAACAACGAAAATCGGTTTGTTAGAGCTAGAGGTTTCACAAAATTATCTATGCATTTTTTTAATGGCCATCAATGTCAGAAGAAATAAACGTCTTGCAAAACATTCATAGGGATTTCTGACTTCTAGCTAAACAAATAAAACAAAAAATATGCATCTACCACAGAAACACAAAAGAATTCAACGCACTGAGAATTTGTTTCATCTTTTTTATTTATTTTCTCTATTCATTTTATTTATTGGCTTGTAAAAACAAACATGAAGAATCTCATTTTTTCCAGTAGTAGGGATCTACCAAGGATGCCCTCCTTTATAGATTCCTCAAGAGAGAAGAGAAATTAAAACAGCGCTTTTATACGTATGGTCTTTTCATTTGTTGTTTCTTATTTTGTAATTTGTTATCGATAATAATTCTACCTTGCCGAAAACAAACAAATAAAAATTACAATATTTCCCAGTTTGCTCATATCAATAGAAAAGATTTCGAGTCGTATCTTCGTTCACTTCAATAGAACATATATAAACGTATCTTCAATAACAATGATAAAATAAGTATGACAAAGAAAGTAGAGCTTATCTTTCCACCTGTAACATTTGGAACTTCAACTATATTGGAAACATATGCAGAAACCCGTTTGAAATATGTTAGATGTTTACACCAATCACATCCTTAACAATAAAGGTAAATTTAATTCTAATCTTAGTTTTAAAGTACACTCCATTTTCTAAGAAAATATCTATTTGGGACATGAAGTACCATGAGATTATTACGAGTAGCTTAATAGTAAAGATGCATTCATTCACGAATAATTTTTAAAGTATCCTCTACTTTTAATTGACTGTCATAATTACCAGCTATTGCCTTTGTGCTTTCGGTTCAGATTTAAGTACTAAAAATTTATCCAGATTGTCTTCAAGCTATTTTATTCTGCTACTAAAATGTTATTCGCTTTGGCAGATATGTTATTAGTTTTTTACTTAATCTATATACACATTTCAAGTTATGTTGACATTCCATTTTATATCGCAATGCCCTTGAGTTCATCCATTCACATTTTATTACAATTCAAACTGTTCATTTTTTAAATTTCTAAATATTCTTTCTATTCAATGAGGTATGGTGTATATTGTAAGCGAATTAATAGAGTAAATTTAATCTCAATATAATCTTATAGTACGCTATAATTTTATTTTATCACAAAATTTATTTCTGAAATTAATCCTTGTTTAATTAAACTGCAATTATTTCAATCAGTTTTCATATTTTCATTATTTGCTTGCTGATTTCATGGATTTTTTTTATAGATTTAAAGATTGATGGCATGTTGAATACAGAACCAGCCGCCTAATTTAAATAAATATAATTGTGGAGTAAACCTTTTCTTTCATTTTCCTTTTTTGAATATAGATCATTACATGTTATACAAGCAAAGACTTGAATAAAGAAATTTAAACAAGAAAATCAATTTTGTTTCCTTTCTTGAGCACAAAATAATATTAAAAATGACTATTAAAATTTAATACTGATAGTACTGCTCAGGTAGAAGGAAATATTCCAAGCAATTCAACTTAAAAATATATGTATTGTAATGTTGGCCCCACGTAGGGCGCCAAAATTATTTGTGGTGCTACGAGATAGCACAATATATAAGCATTTGACTGGAATAGAAGCTCAAATAATGGTCATGCAATTCCTCGATTTATATCGAGGATAACCAAAAGAATCTATGGGAAAAAGCATCCGTACCAAACCAAACGTAGGAATATCGGCTTTATCCTGTAGTATTACTCGAAATTGCGCATAAAAACGCCCTTCGACTTGCGTTTTACTGGGCAGTTTATCATCCGCTCGGAGAACAATTAGGTGGGTCTGCATTATTTCTCTCCGAGTGGCCAATATAAGATTCGCTCAAGGTTTATCTTTTTTTTTTTGTTGCGTTGCGCGTTTCATTTTTATCCATACAATAAATTTTCTTAACTTATTGTATTGTCCCATTACTTTTCCGGCTACGGCCGGCGCTTTTGGTAATATCCCGTATTTTTTTTCTTTTTTCGTCTTCCTCATTGTGAAATTCGTTTGTTTAACGTCCGCCAGAGTAGAAAATGAATTGCAGCAGTTAATGTTAATTAATTCGTCCTTTTTCGTGCTCAATTTAGAAGTCGAATTTCGCGTATTTTTTTCCCTCTAGTATAGATTGAAAATTTATGTGTTTTTATAATTAACTTTGAAAGGCGCTAATTCTTCTTAATGTGGAAGATATTGATATAGAATCTCACCATAAATACGCCTTAAAAATCCTGCGAATCGTATTGTTACAGGTTGTCTATCCAGATCACAAGGTGCATGGGTGCTTTCCCGCTACAGGTTTCATTATTAATATCTAAAGCTCTTAAAAGCAATTAATATTTTACGAGAGAACGGGTAGCACTTTGGGAAACGAACATCAAATGAATACCTGAAAGATAAATTTGGTAGAACAAAGCTCCACTTTCATGAGCTAATATCAAATGCTCAGTTTAGTTCATTAAGTAAAATAATACATATTACAATAGCACCATCCTTCTTTGATATATTTATATGCACCGCAATACAAAATCGTAAATTATTTCTTTAACGTTAAAGTTTTGTAGGGTGTTGCTTTAATCAGAGTGCACACATATTTGTTGAAGAATTTCCCGGTTCTAACGTTGTTGTTCTATCTTCGCCATGTTTTATATTATTTTATTCAAACATGGAGTGAATGTATTTTCTATTCAGGTGGATCAAATCAGTGTAATCTAGCTACAATATTGGCTGCCTGCAAGATGTGATAGAAATGATCGAATCAGCTAATATCTACAATATGTAACTTTTCCGTATTTTCCTTTCTAGTTCAGTTCGATATCTCTTCTAGTTCTAAAGATATCATTAAAAATGGGTTAGAAGAGTAACTTTAGGGCTCTGTGACTCCCCCTAGGAGCGAATATCAGCAGCTAAAAAATACTACGTCGATTACTTTTTACTGCTCTACATGCCTGCAAAATTTTATCAAAATCGGAGAAGACCAGTTGGACAATTGCTTCTCAGTGTCTAATCGCGTATATGAATCATTAAATAAGCTTTATTTTGCTTTACTCTAACTCTCCTAAATAAACAATTAAAGTTAGTCAATTGCAATTATATACATTAGCAAATGCTTGTCTATTCATTCGTTCAATTTGCTTTATTGTGCTGCTTAATTAATGTAGGAAACGTAAGTAAGGGTCATCACCTCCACTAAAAAAAATACCTAAATTTGCTTTTTAACCTAAATGTTTTTTTTTTCTGTGAACTTTTTGGGTTTCCTCTTTGTATTTTCCGTTCTGCTAATGCAGAACCTAGTTTTTGTTCTCTGAAAGTATATAATACCACGCGATACGTTCCCGTGAAAAGCTAAACCGTGCCTAATTTAGAGTATCGACACTCTGAAACGTATAAAACACGGAAGTGAAGTGCGGAATACGGTAAAAAAAGCACAAAACACTCTTTTTACCCCGGATCCGGCTTCGTACCGTTTCCCTATTCCCGGAAATCATATAAAAAAGGTTTTTTAATTAAAAATTCCCAAAGTTTCCGTTTCCTCCCCGGCGATCCGCTAAAACTGGCGAGTTCGTTCCCCTCTCTCTCGCCCATTTTCGGGGTGAAAAACAAACAATGTCAAATTAACATAAAATCTTGAAGAGTACTCTAGAACATAAACAATACTACCTCGAAAATGAAGTCCTCCCTCGGGCAAAAAACTTTAATTCCTGCCCTATTTGCGCAACTGTGCTAGATAAACATGGCGGAATTTCCAGGGCCTACCCGGAAATGTCGATCTGGTAAGATGTACACGCGCGGATTTTGGGATGGAGCTTAACGCTGTGGGTGAATTTATTTAGGCTCTGGGGATGGAATTTTTAAGTCCTCTGTTAAATTTTGTATATTTAATCTGTTTAAGGCAGCTTAAATACCAGAAAACTTAATTCGTGGTGGTTAGTGATGAATACACACAAAAAACACCTTCTTCTCACATTATTATATGCATTTCTCCTATCTTAAATATTGACATAATACTTCATAATAATCAGAGGTGCAGCTCACTCTTTGCTAACATCATACTTAAAAAGTTAAGCAACGATATGGAATGAAAAATAAGTGAGAAACGAATAACAAAGTGTTAACTACTTTTTTAATGACAAGTCAAAATATTTATCTTAACAACCAATGTCATATGAATATCTATAACAACTGTGATTTATTATTTGCGATTTTCTGCTCTACTGACCTTTTCTTCTTTGTCTATCCGTATCTCGTTTAGTGTTAAATTATTTATTGGAATTTGCACTTCATTGTTTTCATCAGCTCTTAATATGCATCTTGGTATAACTCTATCAGTTTTTATATGTGCTTCAACAAACAAATATTTGTTATTTCGGAATCAGTGGTTAATGTCACAAAACCGACATGATTTGGAGAGGTAACAACAAAATTTTGGGCCTATAGGCTAACACCAGCCTTATGCAAGTTTGGTATATTCATTCCTCTTAAATCATCACCATCATCTTTTCCATCAACAATATTGGTTCATCGAACAAGCGTAAACTATTTCTACGTCGGATTATAGTCACATGTTCCTGTTCTGTAAATGGTTGGCCAATAAGGAGAAGAATTTGTTGAACATGATCTGGTCAAGAGCATCATGGTTACGGCTTCTTCTCTCTACTACGCATGCTTCAAGCTTACCAATAGGTCTCACCTCACCTGATCCATAACCTCTGATAATAAAATTTTTCTCTACAAGTTGATATTTCAAATCAATCTTGCAGCCTCTGATTGCCTGAGCAGAACACATTTACTTCCTTGATCTACATAAGCATGAATTCGTTCACCGTTTAGCAAAGCTGCCTTAAAATATTTCAAATTGTTTTTCTTCTCTGCCTCTTCAGCAGATGTCATCAGTGTTTCGCTAGTTTCCGGAACTTTTTCTTTTTCAATCGCCAAATTTTGGTGATTTTGAATGTTTCGCCGACAATATTTTGAAACATGTTCATAGCGTTTACACACAAAACAAAGTGGTTTACCGTCTTCATTCCGGGGAGGTAATCTGGTATGTTGGTATTTTCTTGTCCTATCTTCCAGTTTATTTTTGTCTGCATTCAGAGAAAGGCTAGAATTTTCCTCTCTTCTCACTTGCTTTGTTTCCAACTTGTGTCTGTCTCTCCTCTCAATGCTCTCTTTAATCCGTCCCTGTCTCTCTGCGATTAATCTCTCTTGTTTAATTGCATCGTGTATAAGATCATCTAAATTTAAATGTTTTATGCCAGCTATTACAGAACATACCTCTCTGTTCCACATTCCAATCAATATCTGCTCTTTAGTATCTTCTAAATTGAGATTCAAGTCATAACAAAGCTTTACCTTTTCATGAAAGTAAGCCGTTGTCGATTCTTGTCTCTGCTGCACACGATCCGCCATTCTTTTCCATTTTGCCGGTAAACTCTCAGTATAAAGAAATGTTCTTTTGAAAGCTTCCACAAATCTTGCCAGTTTGAAATTAAACTATTTTGTCTTAATACACCGCTCCTCCTCTTAAATTAGCCTTTGCAGTCTCTAAAGCTAAGCTATCAGTCCAATGATGGAGTTGCTGCATTGCTTCTAATCGGTGCAACCATTCTACAGCTTTCGTGCTGTCTCCCTTACTGTCAAAAGTTGGAATACTTTTAGATAAATCAGGCATTACTTGATACATGTTGCTATTTGTTGACACTTTTAAGTTGTCAGTCATTAATTTTGTGAACATACGTTCGAACATCTCATCACGTCTTTTAATTTCATTGATCATAGCATTTATTAAAGATACTGTCTCCGAATTACGGCCTTGAGGTTTGTTCCTGTTCTCAAGCTCATTCAATCGCCTTTGGAAATTCTCAAATTCATCGTTTTCATCACGAAAAGGATTCTCTATAACTTCTGCCATTATTTTCAAGTTAGTGGTACACACACGTTTTACGTCTCTTCTTCTACTACTTCTATCGACTCAAAGTATGTTATATCTTCTGAAAAATTGTAAACTACTTTTTTATTTTTAATATGGACAATGACAAGTCAAAATATTTATCTTAACAACCAATGTCATATGAATCTCTATAACAACTGTCATCTATTATTTGCCGCTAACTAAAGGGTATTACACATGGATCAGTATTGACACCGTTACTGTTTCTCTTATACACTAATGACTTACAGAAACTTATAGTAAAATGTGAAGCCTGTGTGTTTGTAGTTGATACAGCCACTTTGTGTCGTAACATATCCAGCGAAGTATTTAATAAAGATAAAACAGACAGAGCAATACGTAAAGCTGTAAGAAGAATAAAAAGAAACAGAAAAAAACATTACTTACTGTTACATACCACCATTGCCCGAAAACTTACATAAGAACCACATCAAGCAATTATGTGGAAAACCATCATTTGCTATATTTGGCATAAGATGTTCAGTAAAAATAGCAACACTAGTAACTATCAAGATTAACACACTTTTTCTTGTTCCATTCGTGAGCAACTTACGCAATCTTCATATTTTACCGATATCCGTACGTTTTTCACCTTTAATTCCTCGTCAAAAAAAATCATCTTCTAGTGTCAATTAGAAAAAGATTTTTTAAAATATCCTTTAACGATTTCTTTCAGATTTATTTTAATATCTCTAAGACGGAGATTTTACCGAAATTTTTCACCATTTGAATCTTCGTCAAAAATTGCAACCCTTTGTTATCTATTCGAATGCGGTATCCGAATTTTAAGATTTGACTACTTTAATAAAACTTGCATCATATATAGACGACTTAAGTATCATTTCAAAGATTATATTATACACAATGCCAAGAATCACTATCCAACTAACGGCTTATTACTACTCACTAAAATGTTGGCTTCCATCTCATTTCCTCAATCTCTGATTGGTTGAATTTTGTTTTTGTTTGCGGTGCTTAACATGTCAATTTAATCTTGTGCTTCGAGAAATAATTTCGAAACTAATTCCTTTCCGTTCATACAAGACGTAAATGCGTCTTTAGTCTGATCTGGAAACAGGTGTTTTGGTCACAATTCTCACCTAGCACCCGCTTGGAGTCTTCTTTTCATTACAGTTTTAGCTTTCACTCATACCTTTCAAACAGTTCAAACGTTTAGTAAGTTGGGTCTATCAGGAGTTGAAGGCCAGAAATATTAGCACAGGAGTTCCGCAAGAGCCAGTCTTGGATCCCATATTATTTATAGTATACAGTGTCACATATAAACTCCGGATCATATGGTAGCTTGTTTATTATTGATTTAATTTTGACATTGTCATCTATTTGTGTTTAAAAAATGATGTGAAATGGCTTGCATACGAGCAATTATGCTATTTTCTTTAACTGTTAAATTTGGTATTGGTCGCGAAATATCCTGCTTTTTTAATTTTTTGGTCTAATACTGGTCAACCATTGCCTGACTCCCACAGCAATGTTGCTTTTTATAGATACATAATCTAAACAACACCCCTTTCGCTTCTATTATTATACAGGTAAATGGGAAGAAAAATTGGCGCCCAACGTGGGGAATTTACACTAAATTATTTCACTACTTTGCTTGTAACTGTACTTTAACGACTCACAATGATTATAGTAATTTAAAAAAAAAACTGGCTATATACGCCAGAAATCGACTGAGAATTATATTAAGTTCTTAAAAACTGTTCGAAGTTTGTAATATCGATGTAGGTAGGTACAAGCTGTTACAGATATTCATCTTCATGTAATATACATGCCTATACTCTTACGTTTACACTTCAAGTGAGCATGTTGAATATTTTGATATTCGAGAAGGTGATCCTGTAAAAATATTCCGTTACCCCGCAGGGTGCCTAACACAAAAAATAAATCGCCTTGTCGGAGAACGAAATGATGTACGCGCTCTCAGGACCGGTAGGTAATCTTTCCGTTTGAAAGACTGAAGGTGCGCGTCGTAAGCGAGGCAAGAAGGGAAAAGACGCAATCCAATACATATTTTCCGCGCCTATGCGTCCCGGAGCGCGTGCCAGACAAAGATAGACGGAAATTACCCTTTTATATATCGGCATATCGGAGAATTTACGGTTGGTTGATATCGGGAATTATAACGGCGAAAAAATCGCGCCCAGAATCCCGGCAATGTGACGCCTGATTAATTGGAATTTCGACGGTGATTTATGTAAAGTGGAAAATTTCTTCCACGGGATTCGTAGCTGCGGCGGTAAGCGGACGCCAAGGAAACGAAACACGTAGACGGGCGCCCGTGTCGCCAAACATCTGCTTTCGCATACACCGATACAATTCATCAATATTCATGCTCGGAAGAATGTAAGAGATTGTGAGCATTATATGTGTGAGAACGGGAGCATATGTTCTGCTGGGGAATGTGAAATATATGCGTATATAAAGGTCGATTTAAGACGTACTGAGATAAATATATTTATAAATATGCTGATATTGATATGTGAATTCGTAGAACGGATCTGAATTTATGATTCTACACATATCGTTTTTAACTTCCAACATCATAAAGAGATAAAAGCGATTCGTCAATGAATTGTACTTTATTAGTAGTATGACTTTTTTGTACATAAATTAAAACCAATAATCATAATAATAACTCATCAAACTTATTTAACATCCAAACAACCCCATTAGGTACAAGATAAAAGCTTCTGCTTCTTGCCTGATTGCGTTATAACGCAAAACAAAACAATTTATGGTGTAATTTTATAAAAAAAAAACAAAATGATAATTGAAGTGTTAAGATAAGTATCTACTTCCTAATTAGCTGGAAATTGTGGTTTATTTGCAGTAATCAAATTAACTTTTCACTAGCGGTTTCGGTATATAATTGGTTTTCTTCAGGTAAAAACAGAAATAATTAAACGTAATAATTATAAAAAGGAATGATCGTACCGAAATATAAGTAATTTTTTTATAAAGTTTAGTACGGTGTCGCAGGCGAACCTTCTCCGGACAACCGCACACTGTATTTATGAAAAAACTAAACAATTACAAATCATCCCAACTTTGTGCCCACTTAAATTCTAAGCACTATATGGATTCCATAACAATTGAAATGTTCGTACTCTAACTAAATAATTTCCCTATAATTGTTAATAACAAAAATATAAAACAGTAGCCTCGCAACCATATGAATGTGATTAGTTCACTTAATCGCGAGTCTACTGTAAATCGATTAACTATCAGTTGTTATTAAATGCGCCCATGGAACGACTTTCGTTATCTCCCAGCATTCGCCAAGGATATTGATTATATATAATACACTTAGATAAAATCAATGGCCAAGGAGTAAGGTAATACTACGGCAAAAACCTTACTCTGGGAGGATCTGGTTAGTTACTGATAGCCGGCAAATTATTCTTATCCTTCTGATTGCTGAAGAAGCAGCCTCCACGTTCCCTCAAATTTCGACAGTCTTGCCGTCTGCACGTAGCTGCTCCCTTTTTCACACGTTGGAAGTTGAAACAGGACAGCAGTGATGACCTAAAAACAAACGAAACAACAGCAGTACATATTCTAATACTTAACAATAACTTAATCCTAATTATTTTAACCAACAGTAATTAAATTAAAGATGTATGTTTTAAATATTTATTTATATATCCTAATCATGTTAAAACTATAGTTTACAACACCAATTAATTCCGACCACTAAAGAGAATATTGATTCATAAATACGTACTACCCTACTAACTATCTAAATATCATGGCATCACTTATCTAGTTCTTTAGCAACATTACAAACAAATTTCAACCATTCGACCGACTCATCTCTATCTCTAATACTGCTTCGCTTCGCGGCCAAGTTAACCCCTTAGCTAATGCCCTAACTTCCGTACGCGACCGCCACTGTCCACTCATCAGTGAGTTAACATTCAAATAAGACATGATGTATCTACCCTACCACATTCACAATGTGAATCATTAACCCCCCCCCCCTCTCTCTCAATGCTACATAAATATGACTTATTAACAGACAGGGTTACACTGTATATAACCTTGTTTGTTAATAAGAACCTACGAAAATCGATAGTGAAAAAATGATTTGAATGTAGTAAATCAATTACAGCTTTAAACTAATGAGGAGATATTTATTTCACTACTTCAATTATCATTAATTTTTATCTAATTAGGTATAGATGAAATATCAGAATATAAAAACAAAAATCATGGCGAAAACACATTAATAATATATGTGATAACTCCGACTGTTTTCGATGAAAACAGCTACGTGCGTCATGAAGCGAATATTGCTAGCATCAATGTAACAAACAACTTTGTACCCTGATGCGTCTACCGTAACACAAAGAGAACACACGATCTTTACAGTCTGACAAATGTGTCCGTGTGTTTCTATTCTAACGTAAATGGCCAAAAAGGAACAAAACTAAGATAATCACATATCAACATTACAATAATAATAGCAATTACTTTTCAAATACATCAATGCAAATAAAAACACTTTAATATGGTGGATAATTCAGACGAATACTGCAAAATACTACTCGCGGTTCTCTTATTGAACTCCTAAATAACTAAAATGAATTTATAACTTCAAAACTAAATTAATTTCTACAATGCCAAGATAAATGTGGTACGACTTCAATATTATTAATAATTTCAAACAACAGCTTTCGTCGAGATATGCAACATGATCATAATCATTTGCAACAATTTACCAAAGCGGCCAAAGCTTTGAGGATTACCTCAAAGCTTTGGCCGCTTTGGTTCACTTCAAGTGCTTTCAAGATTCAAAACATGTTTAGCATCAGGTTAATTCCAAATTACCAAAATTCGTTCAGATTTAGATTCATTAGTAGATTCTAAGCGTACACTTCTCGTAAAATCGGGACACCAGCAATCGAGAATTTTTAAAACTTCTTGAGTGTAAATGCAGCTTTCGGAGGACGTATTCACTTATCAAAGCCAAAGAGTAAAAATTTAAACAGAAATATAAATTTATAGAGAGGAAAAGATGTATACATAGAATAAACACATTGGAGTTTCGGTGGCGGTCTTTCCTTTAGAAATACTAAATACGGAAACACTCATGCACAAAAAAAATACATAACAACTAGTGTTGCGATGAATGTGGTTTCATTCGCCTGTATAGCTATGAGTAAATACTGCAGTGCGAAGCCACATAACGAATGAAACAAAAGCTGAAGGTTGCTTTGACGATATGAATGGATAAATTTTGTGAAAGGCAGGAGCTAGCAGCTGAGTTCACTGCGTGGCTTTTATAATGGGTTACAAATTAGTTGTAGTAGTTGGGCAAATACCTTATTGATAATAACTTATTGATAAAATTAATAGTAATTTTTTTTACATACAAACAAGTTGCTACATGTTTACTCTCGTGAAAGCAATGTGAAAGATTTACTTCATGCACAAGCCCTTCATTCCCGCAATGAGTCAAGTAGACTGCTTGAAGTCGCATTATGAAGCGAACGATCTACCGCGACTGATGACAGTTTCGTTCTCACCACTAATAACAACAAAAAGGCCTCTCGAATAGACGACTTCATTTAGAAATATTAATGTATTTAACTTGTTTGATGTTATGTAGAGATAACTCTTTTTTAAGAAAACACATGGTGATGGGATTTTAAAATTATGTTACTCCTTAGTCCTGATTTGATATGAGTTACTTAGTTAATACTTCGATTTACGCTCGCAAGTATTACTTCAGCAGTAGAGAATATGTCAATCAGCCAATCAGAGTTTTGCGACAATGTGATTTTCACGGATTTATTGATTACACTATTATTGATGTATTAATTACTATTATTGTTCAGTATTCTTAAATATTGTATTACTATAAAAGTTTTCTTCTATCTATTAAAAAATTACCAAACACGGTTTTAAGATTATTTATAAAATTCTTAAAGCAATTAAGTTCGCTAAAAAATTATTTATTTTATTGACTCTCCGTTTATTGTATTTTCAAGAAATATATTTTAGCTATCGCTTGTGTAATCCCATGTCGATCTATTTTCTTGAAATATGGCACTTCGTCACAAACTCTCTTTATGTAGCACAGCTTTAGGCAATAGAAATGAGAAAATATTAAATGTATCAAATTCAAAAACAAACCTTTTAGCACTAACTGAGATTGACAAAAGATATATCTTCTTATACAATGTTTGTTATGTATATAAATGCATAATCCACCAATTAAATTGTAATTTAATTTGTTGAACTCCATAACAAAATTATTAATAAGTGGCAATGAGTATAGCAATGGCCAATTTTAATTTTAAAACCTAAAATAATTCTTTTATTTTTTTCATCATCAACATCTGTTTAAAATTATGTGTTCCCTGCAGGTAGCAATAATAAGTTGTGGCGTATTATAATCCATAGAAAGATTTCCCCCCAATAATATTTTTAAAATCCTACCACATGTTCCAATAAGCACGAAATAAGCTAAATATATATTTTTTAAATAAAGCCGCCGATTCAATGGCCTTCGTATTGCTTCAATTTTTTGGGAGGATATTTCCCTGTTTATTTTACTGCATGTATTTTCTTACAACTAAAGAACACACCACGCCTTCATCGAAACTACAATGTACTTTATTATTCTATGTATAAAGCTTTTTCTCTCTCTATTTATGTTTCATTCTCTGAAAGCTTTATTTACACCCAAAATTTAAGAAAAAAAATTATTTGCTGGTGTTCAGATTTTTCCTGCGAAAAGTGTACTTCAAGAAAAAAAAAATCTCTTCAGAGTTTTCAGTGATTTCTTCAATAATTTTCGTCCGTTTGATACCACTACATTTTCCTTTCAATATTCTACGCTTCCACACCTCCAACATCCTGTCGTTGCTTTTAGTTAAGGTCCAAGTCTCTGCTGCATGTTCTGCATCCACAATCAAATCCACCTACATAGGATTGCCAACTTTTTATATTAAATATAACGATTTTATACATACATTAATATAAATCCTACCAACTTCATGCTATAGTTGATGTTTCTCAACAAGAAAGTAAAGCAACAACATTAGCGTTTTTTTTTAAATTGCACAGACTTAAAAACGTAAAGTGACCTGTTCTATTTACAGCTTGCACAGTTTTCCAGCATTATAGGTGGTAATATTATGGAAATCTAGATTACTTTCCGGTACTCAGCGTGTAAATATTTTGATAACAAGGTAGCGCATAGCGGTGGATAATGGCCAGTTTTACGCACAGTACACCGAATGCTGTTTTACGGAACTGCCAACTTAGTTGGGAATATTACAAACACAATTATAATCGGCGAACGCCCAAAATGGAATCGGCTTTATCTCGACGAATTTCTCCAACAGCGTCCGTCGGACGGTACGGCTTCTATTGTTTGCTTTAATATTCGCGGCCGCTGCGAAGGAAATGCTCACCCGGATTCATTCCAGCCGAGACGTAGAAAGCAACAGATAATGCCGTGAGGTACTGGATGAAGGGAAAGAAAAAAACGTGTCGTCTTCATTGTCTGCGGTGAATCCGTTACAATTATAAGGAGAATAAGGTGTACCGGGAAGATAAAGGGAGAACAGAACCGTGAATGGGTCTCGTAATCGTAAATAATTCAACGCTGCGGCAAGGTTGTGGGGAAGGGGGAATGGAATTTATTACGCATAATGAAATTTAGATCGATTCTTCAGCGAAAATTTTAGAAAAATCAGATTCAAATTTTATTCCATTACTTTTGTATACAGTTCGTTTGTCTTTTTTCCATTTTTTTTCTAAGATTAGGTCACTATGTAAAGACACAAAATGTTGACTATTGTCGGAGGCTACAAAATAACGTAGAACTAATTATAGGTGACAAAATTCATTACACTTACTGATAAAACAGTGAATACAGAATATCTCATAACACTCTCTATACTCGAAGTTGATAATTTTCGAAATAGAGCATCATTTATCACAGAAACTTTATAGCAGAAGAAGATCAGCGCCTCAACTTTAATTATATTGTTCTGGTAATCTTTTTTTTTATATAAAATCAACTAAATTTGCAGTAGCAGCACATATTACAATACAATCAGGCAAATTCATGGTAAGATTAAGGGACCATCAAAAAAAAGGCTGAAGAACTGCCGCAGCTCAGTAGAAATCATCTTCGCGTCATAACGGGTTTCCTAAATCATCAATTAAGCTAAATCGCGATAATGTTATTTCGTATTTGTGGCTTACCAAGCAAAGCTGACTTTTTTGCAGAAGTAGTTCTTGCTCGCCTATTCGCTGATGAGTGTGGAGGTCAGAATAAAAATTCAATCGTTATTGAAATGCTTGTTGTTTGGTTACACAAAGCTGCCCTAATTCATATTTCTGGAATAAAATTTATTTTTGTCATAGTGGGGCATTCATACCTTATACCTCCAGATCGAGTATTTGGACTGATTGAAAAGGGGTCAGAAAGAATTGCGCTATTACAGATCCTGAGGAATATTTTGATATAATAAAGGGATTCTTAAGTGTCCATCTATTAGAAAAAGACTGGGATTTTTACAACTGGAACGAAATCACCGCATCAGTCAGCTAACCACCAATAAAGTATTTTCAATTTAACTACTTCTTACAGATATTATAAATAAGGATGGCATCAACATCATTGTCCGAGGTGAAGTAAATTACAGAAGTGATTGCGGACTTTCTAAAAGTATTTTGAAATATGGGATAACAATTGTTGATGGTGAATCCCGATATTATGTCATTGGGGAAGCCTATAGGTCCGTATAAGACGGCCTCCGTAGAACACTTGTTATGAAAGCACTATAGCGAAAATTGTAGAAAATTCTCAACTTGCACTTTTATAAAAAATATTATTTGGTGATAGTACTGCTTATTGTGCGCATGAACAGTTGGCCAGAGATATTGATTTGAGAGTTTAAAGAATGGAGAAAAGCCAGTAGAATAAAGAGTTTTTCAAATTCATAATAGACATTTTTTTTAATTTTAATATAATCTTAAATTCACTAAATTATTAGCACTATTAGTATTAAGTTTAGCTCGTTTTTGTAATAAAATTTATTTTCTTGGAAAATAAAATTATTATGCACTAAACAGGCACCTGTTAGTACTATTGATTGTGTAACTTTCGATTTATGAAGGATTATTGTTTTTGTTTAGTAACAATGTCGTTGTATTTCAACATCAATTGTCTAATGATCACCCTGTTTTGTTTCCTAAATGTTTTTCTTGATTACTTCAAAAGTCACTTGTGTGACTTTGCCGACTTTTGTACCTATACGACTCATATTTTATATAAAAAGGTTACCAGAATGTTATGTTAAAAATGCAGCGAACTATAACTGTGATCGCTGTACCAGGTTATTTTTAGGTATAAATAAGAACAGTTTCAGCGTAGTATAACTTTACTACTACAAACTACTAAAAACAACTGCTTTCCAATATGGCAGTTTGGTATTGTCTACATTGGTATCTACATACATTAATTTACTCACCGGTTTAATTTACATGATTCACTTGTTTTATTTAATTACTTTTCGTATTTTCTTAGTTTTAAATTACCCATGCAGTTTTAAAAACAATTAATAAACTCTGATATGCACTATTTGTGTAAAAGGAAATATTAGTGGCCGTCACATTTACATACATTGTTTTAAGTATATTATATTGTTTTGTTTGAGTGAAATAGCCGTGAAAGAAGACGCCAATGGGCAACATGGTATTGTGCCATTCGCTCTTGCAAGATAAATTTTAATGCTAACGATGGTCACTGCCATTTTGTATTTCCGAATAAATCTGTTTTTGTAATCAAATTTCAAGAATTAGCAATTGAGGAATTGACAGAATTAAGAAAGTACATGGATAAGAAGTGCAGACTTTCGTCGGTAATATTAAGTTATTTCTTAGATACTCATTTTAAAACTTATAGCTATTTAGCACAATAACTAACTAAATGCATTTCATATTATGTTTACTGTTTAAAATAATGTAATCTTGGTATTAACTGTATTGAACACTGTAAGTTTTAATCTTTACATTTCACATTTATTCACATTATAGGTAATAGATTTTCTCTTATCTAAAACTCTTATGCACTTGCGACATCATTGTTGACAAACCAGTGGAGAGTCGGATGTTGGAAATGAATTAGTCGAATAAAAAGGAACAGTTTTTGTATTACACAGAACAATATAGTTATCTCTTTTAACCCTAATTATAAGTTGGTGTGTGTTCCTGTCAGAAATCTGAAAGTCTAGAATAAAACTCTTCCACCGAAATCGTTGCATTTTTATTGATATATTTCAGAAGGAACCACAACATATTTATTATTGGAATAATATGTTCTATTATAAAATATATAAATAAAGGCTAAGGGTGAGTCTTATAATATTACTTTAAAGCTTTAAAATTACTTTCAATTAAAGTTCTCGTAAGTAATACACAGACTTTATACAAGTGCTAAAGTGACATTTATTATGAAACCGGCCCTTAGTTTCACAAAACGGAAAAAAAATGTGAATTCAGTTATTGTAAAACACTTTCAAATATATGCATCACTTTATTAAACATTATTTTACTAGAATTGTGTTTTCTTATCATTATAGGCTGTTTAGAAATATTTGAAATAATATTAGAATAAAAAACGCATGAATGTATGGATTTTTCTAATCTATATTCCTATTTTCTTAAAAACGTAATTTGCTCCAAACGTTTGAAAATTTCCCAGCAACAGCTTAACAATATGGCAGCTAGGTCTGAAAGTGGTTGAAAACGAACCACAACAGAACAAACAATTACTATTGATGATAATAGTTTTGCTATTGAAACGTCCAACTACTGCAGCGAAGTTTGTAGTAAACTGTTTTAATGCGTAGCATTATCTTTATCTATCGTCGTTGTATAATTTAATCATTCGTTATTTTATAACCGCCTCTTTAAATCACGGTAAAATCCGCTAGCGGTTAAACTATTTTTAAACTTTGGTTGTCAAAATGAAGATTTCATTTAACTAGTAGAAAATAACGAACATAATGAACTAATTACCTGTAAAGAGCGTGCATTCCGAAAATTTAAATTCTTAGCAGGTTTCCATTTTCTCTTCATTCGACTTTACTCGATTATCCTGCCCCATGCTCTAACAGATATCCGCTATTTACCGCAAACTGCAAACTTTTGCGGACTTATCTTCTTAAACTACCGACGCCGACGCTAACATTAACTGTTAGCAAACATCCTCTCTCCGATGAAACTTTTTCCAACCTCGATTCTCTTTTTTGCATCCAGTCTTAATTAATAAGAGGGGAGCTGCCACGGGACTAAGTTTAAATGCAATTGCGATTATCGGTGCATTTGTCGATAAAAGGCGTCTTCGTAAAACTGGAAAAATCAATATCGACGACCAAGTAACAGTCTGTCGCCTCTAAGATAACCTCCCACTAGTGTTTCGCACTGCACTCCCATCAAGCTATCTTATTATAACGAGCGCATGTGTGCCTAATAAACATAAAAGGACTCCGCTTTACTTCCTAGATATTTCAGTGAATTTGCATCGAAGCACTACTTACGTAAGATGGTGCTAGATGGAGCGACCTAGCTGTGAGTAGTTGGCTCTGGAAGTAAATAAATCGAAATACGAACCGAGATGAGAATTTTTATTGGTAGGATTGGAAAAATTTCGGTTGGATTGGCGGATGTATTCCTGCAAATGGAATATTTCTATTAAGCAACAAATTTTGTTAAAGTTGCGGTACTGCTTGCAATCAAACGAATGCATTTCATGTAAGTCGGTTCAATGGCAGTTAACAAAGATCTTATGTTGACTTATAATTGCAAAAACAAGATCGACGTAGATTTCCAAACATCGAAAAAAATCTTAGAAGGACAAATGAAAGGAAGTCAGGAGATGATTTGAACTTAGTTTCTCAATTTACATGAAATTTTTCCAGTACTTACACATTGTGTTTGTATCATGGGCATTAGCTAGACTTTATTTTTAAAGAGACGTAAAAGTATCTGGGTGTTACACTCGATACGAAACTGAGCTGGAAAAAATACTTAGTCAAAATAGCAACCGAGGCTACGCAACTATTCTGGCACTGCAGGATAGTTGCTGGTAAAACCTAGGGACTAAAGACGAGGGTGATCCATTGGCTATATATTGCTGTGATAAGACCAGCGATAACATAAAAGGCAGTAGTCTGGTGGAGAAGGACAGAAATGTCCTTAGCAGTGAAGCTGCTAACCTGGAGCTATATGTGAAAGCGGAGGCCATGATTGCGATCCTTAGACTGAAAACCAACAACTTGCGGCATCTCAACACTAGGGTTGGAAGGCATACTGATACTACGAGTACGACTCTGGACGGGCCGAAACCTAATCAATGGATATCCATAAGCCTGGGAAAGCATGCGCCGGTCTTCCAGGCAGAGGTATTCGCCCTTGCAGCCTGCACGGATTTGATTGCAAAGGGGAGCTGCATGAGGAGGGAAATAAGTATAATGACCGACGGCCAAGCTGCTATCAAACCAGTCTAGAACCCTGTAATTAAATCAAAACTAGTTAGAGACTGCAAACAATCCCTCAATATACCGGTACGAGATTACACAGTGTTTCTGATTTGGATGCCAGGACATGAGGATATAAAGGTCAATATAATAGCCGACGAACTAGCCAATGAGGGCTCTAAAAGACACTTCATAGATCCAGACCCCGTAAGTGGAATTACCAAACACTGCTACAAGGGAGACTTGCACCTGGTTAGATAAAGAAAGTACAAAGAAATGGAGGTCGACTGAAGGTCAACTCCATACTAAAGCCCTAATGAAAGATGGAACTGCTAAAATTCTCTGATAACTTACTCAGGCGCAGCAAGAAAGAAGTTAAAATCATTACTGGGCTGGTAACTGGACACTGTCCCATGAAAAAGCATCTATGCAACACAGGTCGTGTAAACGAACTCTGGTGCAGAAGATCCGAACTACAGGAAGAAACGAGTTTACATGTAATCTGCACATGTGAGGAATTGAAAGTACTCAGGCAGGAATATTTCGGGGAGGATCTATTGGAGCCCTCGAGAATTCTTTCCACTGGGCAATATACTAGGCTTTATAGAGAACACCAAGGTACTCGAGTGGAAGTAAGAGATTTATGCAAGAGGTTTATGCATCATGCATCTAATTATCTTTTTTTGCAATATAAAAGCCCGCTGAGCATAGGTTGATGAACTCCAAAAAATTAAACTAGAAGATAACTTAGATTGAATATGTCCGATGTACAATGTTCTAAGGGTATCTATACTAACCGTACTTCTGATTTTATAAAATTCGACTCAGTGTAGAATTTTAGGTCTGTTTTTGTAGTAAACTGAATCACTTTGGCTTTGTCAACATTTAGCTGCAGCTCATATTACCCCAGCTTGACATTTTTTTGAAATAATAAACTTAAAGATTCTGAAGTTTCATCATTTGAAGCAGCTTTTAATGTGATTTTAATGTGACGTGGGATCATCCGCATATTGATACAATGTTCCGATATCCAGAAAGGAAGCTAACTCGTTGACCTAGATTATGAATATTAGCGGTCCGAAGATGGAGCCTTGTGGTATTCCATGCACTATGGCGACATTGTCTGAATATACGCAAGTTCTTACATTGGATTCTATCGTAGGAGTACTAACGCATTATGTTTTGTTTGCGAGGTTTTCAACAATTTTAAATTTAAATTTAACATCATTTCTATACAATTTTTCAAAAATTATTTTACGCCATATGGTTTCACTTTACCTTTATCATCCACAGTGAATAGTACGTTTTGCTGGCAATCAAAAATTGCATTTGCCCACTATTTTTCAGGTAAAAATCCATATTGTGTGCAGTTTAAGAGGTGGATCTTTGAAAAAATTGTGTTTTTTATAAATTTTTTCAAGTATTTGAAAATGATGGTAGCAGTGAATTTGGAAGATAATTACTGAGATGCTTTCTTCGTCTTCCTCTACTTTTTTTTATGCGCGCTTTAGTCTATTGGAAAAAAGTCCCTTCTATCATTATGGAATTATCTATGTCCTAGTGTCCGTCTATATATGTAGCTGATTTTTTTAATATACTCGTAGTGATGTTATCGATACCACAGGAGAACTTTGGTGCAATTTCGTCTATAATGTTGTTAATTTCAGTAGTCAAAGTGGGCTCGAAGTTTATACTTCAGTTGTTCTGTCTTACATAATTGGCTGCTTCATTTTCTTGCTCTATTGGTGTATCTTTATACGTAAAGTAATTCAAAAATGTAGCGGATAACTTGCTGGGTCACTAATTTCAACGTTGTGTACCTATGCATTGTTAGACGTGTTTTATTTCTGGTTTATATTCAAATCATATTTTTCGTAGATTAGATGAATCTAGTGTTCGTTTCCTTTAAATTAAATGTTTCACTCCAATCAATCTTTTAATTCCCTCAAACGAGGCCAAAAAATAAAGAAATTAATTAACTAAACGCTTCAGAAATCGCCCACCCACTAGCGAAAACTCTAGCAAAAGAAGTTGAAACACCTGTGAGCGACAAACGAACACACCGACAAAATGAAATATCTACACTCACTCGGCATCGGTCGGTAACGACTTTAGGTTCTTACAAACTCCGAATTAATTAAAATTATCGAATACCGCCCGCTCCACTGTCGCTTGCCGGAGGGAACCCAGAGTCGGCCAGAATGGAGCAAACCAGTCGATTCGCTCACTAGAAACGGCGAGTCGTAGGTTCCCCTGTAATTAAACTTATATTGACACTTCCGTTTGTCGCCTGACCTCTCGCGGAGATCTGTCCAATTACAGACGCGCGCACCAGTCGCTTTCGTACGGGCCTGAATTATTAAGAATTCCGCTCACGTTAACCGGTGCCTATTAGGGCTGCCATGTTAAAGTTATTATATAGATTAGAGGAGAGGAAGAAGGCGGTGGAGACATGAAAGGGACGGGGGAGAGCAGGGAAGTGCAAACGACGGCAAACGATGAAAATAACTTTTATTAACTTTGACACGGATGTAATTTAGATACGCTATTGGAATGCAGGGTAGATTTAACCCTTAAGAACGGAGATATCAGTTATATTGATTCGATTCAAAGTTAAGGTAATTGAACTGTGAATATACAGGGTGTCTCACGGAAATGGTGCATGAGAATTTTTGTAGCCCGTGGTAGGAATATGGTATTTAATGAAAACATAAAGGAGTAAAAGATTTTCTCCACATTGTTATTTCTATTTTATACAATGGTCGTATCCAATTTAGGGCTACTTTCAAGACACATTTACAGTTTTTTGGTTTTGTATATGTAATTTTCAATTTGCTTGATGCTTTACTCACAAAAAATTTACGCATAGGCAAGACGTTTTAATAACTAATAACAAATGAAATAACACACGAAATATAAATAAACTTCTATCTTACAACAGTTTTATATTTACGCTGTGTACTATCTAAAAATGTGTTGCATTGCTCACTTTTTTCAATAACTCTTATTGACATTTAATTGAAAGTTGAATCGGTCAACTATAGGAATTCTCGGTTCTCCTTATACCTGCGGTTATTACTGTCTTTTCTAACAGTGGTAAACAAATTTAGTTGAGATAGACATAGGGTTTTGCACGATATTGAAACGACTGTAGTATATTATGAATTCATTAACTAATTATTCATTTTTTTGTATGTGTTTGGGATCATGTGTTTTATTTTATTCAATACAGCAATAGTTTTGGAATGTTGTTCTATTATCTTGTGTATGTGTGTGTGTACTTCGTGGTGTTCTGAATTTTCAAACCCAAATATGTTGTTTCTTTCACTTCTTATAGGTTTTGATTTTGTAGTTTTATTGTTATTTTCTGTTTTTTCCTTTTATTACTATATATCATATATTCTGTTTTCTTTTCATTTAAATCCAAATTAAAATCCAATATTGAAATTATTGATTTTAAAAATGTGCTCGGATGTAAGATCAAATGTAGTATCTATAACAAGATATACGTAGATCAAACAAAGAGGAATGCGGAGATTAGATTTAAAGAACATTTATATCATATTAAGAATAATAATACTGACCAATCCACTTTAGCATATTATTTTGTTAATATTTATTTATTTATTTATTTATTGAGTTGACCTTATGGCATATAATACGTATATATGTACATGCATATACAGAATATGTAAAAAAAAAAATATATTCAAAATGTACCACGCACACACATCGCGGCCGCTGCGTCCCTCTTCTTCGCCTCGAGATTGGATATCCCGGGCTACCGGTATGGAGGGCCTCCTGGTTTTCGTCCGTTGTCTAGTCTGGTTGTGTCTTCTTACTTCGTTCTATTTCGTATGATGTCTTTCACTTTCTTTTTGAACTGTACATATTGGAGTTGTTTTATATTTTTGGGTATAGTGTTGTACATGTTAATTGTTTCGGTTGTTAATATTTGCGTATACTTTAAGCGTTTATATCTTTCTGTTCTTATGTGTGATACCCTTCGTGTTCTGTAGTCATGAATCTCTTTGTTTGTTGTTAATTTTACATTGATTTTTATTTGTTTATTTTCAATTTTATACAACAATAGGATGCCATTGAATACTATTGACTGAGTTATATTTAATTCTTCAGTTTCCTATATATAGCTGTTGACGGTGTTCTATAATCCATATTGTATAGCATTTTTAGTACTTTATTTTGCTGCCGTTGTAGTTTCGAAATATGTTGTTTACTTGTGTTTCCCCAAATGTTGATCAGATAGCTGTTGTTTGAAGTGAATAGTGCGTGATATATAGGTTTTCTATACGGTGCTGGTAACATATGTTTGATTTTATGAATTGCTGCTATTAATTTTGCATTTTTATCTATTAGTGATTGTATGTGTATATCCCATTTTAAGTTATTCTGTATTTTCAAACCTAGGTATGTAGTATTTTGAACTTCTTTTAGTTTCTGTTTCTTTAAACTTATTTGTAAATCATGTTGTAGTTTAGTATTTGTAAAAATCATAAATTCTGTTTTGGTTTCATTAATAGTAAGAAGATTGTTATAACACCAGTTTTCCAAGAGTTCCATGTCTATTTTTATATTGCTTTCTATTTGTTTTGTGCTATGTCCACTATACATTATGCATGTGTCATCAGCCTAAGCATAGGTTTGACCGTGAAGAGATTGATCTAAAAGATCATTCGTATACAAAATGTACAGGATTGGGGGAAGTGTACCTCCTTGTGGCAGACCATATTCAGCATACATAACGTACTTTTTCTTACGTTTATTTTTGTTACTTGCGATCTTTCCCATAAATAAGTTTTTATCAAGTTCAACTCCTTTTCCTGAAATCCATACCATTCCAATTTTTCGATTAATTTATCTTTAGATATGGTATCAAAAGCTTTCATCATATCGATAAAAATTGTTACCACCGTTTTATTGACATCCAGTTCGTGTTTTAATATAAGACACATTTTTTTCAATAGATTTAGATGTAATCAAGTCTCCAAATTGTAAAAATCTTAACATGTGGGAAGCTATTTATATGGAAAAACATAACAACAGCTTACTAAATACAGATTTAAGGGTGTTGGGTACAATTGCAAGCAAAAATTAAAACCTCATAAGTTTCATTAGTTAAATTAGTTTGATTATTTTATTATAAATTTCGCGATTACATGTTTCCGCACTTTAAGCCAACTTCAAGGTCTACATGTGGTGAAAGGTCAAAAGGTGAACAAAATAATAATTGTCGTAAATTTTAAAAAATATTTTAAAAATCTTGGAGTTAAATATTGTTAAAAATAATAATATTAGAAGTTGTAATTTGAAATATGTAGTTTTAAAGTAGAGAAAGCAAACGTGATAAATTTTATAAATTTTCAAATATCTTCGTCTGGAAGAAAGACAGTCACCACTTAAAACAGCAGAAGTAACTTTTAATTCGAATAACAAGCACCTGGTAGCATTTCTCTTTTAGATTAATATGGAAGACTCATGAGGTTCCATTTAAAAAAAAAAATCACTTTGTACGTGAAAACTGTCAAAGTGTACTTCGTTACATCCTAGTAGGTGCAGAAAACAAGAGATTGGCACATCTACAATTTCTTAATGTTATGTTAATGGTTATTAGGAGTATTTTTAGCGTATTCGCGGCACTGTAGAGAGAGCAAGAAAAATTAAAGTTTGTGGTAATCAAGAAACGAACAAACTATCAAATCACGTGATGTTTTCTGACTCAGAAAATTACGTAGAATCTGAATATGCTAAAATATACAAGAAGTTTCATGTAAAATTCTAAGTTTGATCATATTTAGGGGATGGAAAAATAAGTTAAATAATTACAAAACTGATCTAAATGATACATTTTATTAAGGAAATATCACATTCAATATACACACATTGGAGATGTATTCATTTACTGCTATTTTGTGATATGTGTAATCTAAGTTTGCAAAAATTGAGTCAAATATCCTGTGTATCGTAAGAGAAAAATGTAACTGTAATCCAGCATAAGAAAGTACAGTCCACTTATTAAAACTAATATGGCTACTTCACAGATTTGGTGGTGAATGATAAGCTATAGAAAGCTCAGATTGCAAAAATTCAATTTTACACCAAATATCTAAAAGATACTACAATGTTAAACGTTACTTCATTTTAAAATAACTATTTTATCACACATAACATACTTTTCCATCCAATAAAGTCCTACGCGCAAATAATACTGAAACATTACAAAAGTTTGACAACGTTAGATAAAAAGGGAGAAGCTTAAAAGTGTAATTCAAAATTTTCAAATAACGATATAGTCAATTATTTTTTATACCTTTATCACTGAATTGTGCCAAATAAACAAATACTAAAACTGCTAAATAAGTACATTTTGTTCCATTGTTCTTTTGCTAGGCGCCAATTTTTTTTGTATTGCGTGTTTGTTTAACTGCGCTAAATGAATTGTTTTGTGCGGCAATCGCGTGTGTCATTCCATATATTTGTTGTACTGTTGTACCGTCCCTTGTTTAAAGTCCCATATAATGGCTTAGTGAAAACAGCATTAATATAACTAGTCGTTGCTGTTTTTAAAGCACCAGTAAAACGGGAACACTGCTAGCAATAAAAATAATTTCTACCTAAATGGTAACACGCGTTTTTTTTTAATGCAAATCCTGCAATAACTATTTAGTGTACTGTATTGCCAACCTAATCGTGAACATATTTACCTTGTATATGGTAGTAACTTTAGTAGCTAATATTACGTGAATAACTTCAATTTAGATCTTTTAATTCTGCTATTTCTAATCATTCAGTTGATGATGTATTAATTTGCCAAGTTATTGAAACATACTGAATACGGTATACCTTTTATCACAATCAACTTCCGTAATCCAGAATTCAAAGATATCACCCGAAAGGTATAAAAGTTTCTAAATACGTCTACATATTTACTGAAACGTTTATCGAGGCTGCGCCGACTCCTATAACATGCATCTAAACTTTGTGAAGTTCACTTTGCGAAAAGCTTCCTAGATTTTCTCAAACTTCGTCATAAATCTGATAAGCATTCGGCTACGGTGGAGGTATTTCATAATTTTGTTTGCATCTTATTAATCCAGTTTGAGTACAAAATTGCATTAAAGTTTCTGGCGGTACTTGTTCCAGTTTTCAATAATAATCAATATTACTAGAAAGCCGTGCTCTTAGAACTTGTTAGAACAACTTTTGATGTTCGTACGCCGCCCACATTATCTAAATTCGTTTGCATTCAGCATTTCAGGGTATCATCTTAAAGATACTTAAAATGAAAACCCGATTCAGCTTGTACCTACATGTAATCCTGACTCACTCTTTCACCCAGTTCCTTGCTATCTTCGCTAATTCCCTGATATGATGCAGCGCATCTCTGATTTACTTATATTACAGTTCGAACGATATTTTCAGGCTTTACTTTTGTGAATATTTATGTAAATATGCGTAGTTATGTCCAAATTGAGTTGAAGTGTAATGATAAAGAACGACTCGTATAGTACTCAATCAATGGTAAAAAATTAACGGCTTACTAGTTTCGGCTAAAAAGCCATCTTCAGAGCCATGTTAAATTCAAAGGCAAAAAAACAATACAAATTAAATGATGGATTAGATTAGATTAGATTAGATTAGATTAGGATTGCGGTGGCCTATCGACCTGTTTCACCGCGACCTTTTCAGATCTATTGTGATCCCCTTTTTTCCCTAGAGGACGCTCTTTAATTAATTAGGCCTATCATTTTTGAGAGCGGCTTCTTTATGTAGCTACTAGCTGTGGGGTTCTCCTCCCCCATTACTAGAAATCTTGTCCTCGCCAGGCCTTCACATTGGCACAGCACATGAACTGGTGTTTCTTCCTCCTCTTGGCAGTATCTGCAGGTTGCATCATCTGCCAGGCCTATGATGGATAGAACATTATGTAAATATTTCTCTGGACTTTCAACTCCATTCACTTCATCAAGGACATAGAAATATTGTTTGTTTTACATATTCAATCTTACCATACTCAACATATTTCCGCAACTTTTTGCTAATAAATTCCAATTAATAAGAGTTTCGAGAACCCCAAATTTTGTGAAAGATTGAGGCAATTAACATTTGTATTTATGTACATTTGGCTCACCTTCACACTTTGGTAATCCACCGTTTTTGCCCACTATCCAAAGTTGTTCTTACTTCTTTTTGCGTTGTCTTCTCCTCTTCTTGTACAATTGACTTGTTTCCTCTAGTAGTAGTACTACTAAGGACTTCTAAAGCTACCATGCTGGTTCCACCCTGATCAAAATTTTTCTCTGCCTTTACTCTAGCATCACTGAGTTTCTTTAAACATTTATTGTATCATTGCTAATTGATGCTTTGTAAAATACTATGAAATATTATAGAAGACAAATGCCTTCTTTTTCTGCGGTCTTACTTGGAGCTCGTTCTATGTTATTCACTTGTACAGTATGCCAAGTCGTTGGCAAATTTTATAATTTTTAACCGTTCCTACAGTGCCAATTTCAAGTGCCGCATCATTAACATCTTTTACAAAGTGTGACGGCCTCAACACGGACCCTTGCGACATACCGCCTTAACTTTGAATATTTCTCGCCTCGTCGTTTATGTTTCTTTAAGATATGTAGAGATTGTATTTCCCTATTTGCAGGCGTTTGTTCTAGCATGCTCTATTAAACACGTTTTGAATATTCAGGGTAATTAATATATCTTTTTCAGTTGTGGAGTAATTATTATTTCATTAAACCGTCATAAATTCAATTCATCAAATCAAATTTCTGTCAGACAAACTACATGGTTAGCGAAAAGGCCGGTCAACAACAACAGGAGTCCTTGAGGCAATAAATTACACCTACAATGCATTTGATAGTGGTGCCGAGGTTGATGTGACTATGCTTGATTTAAGTAAGGCATTCGACACGGTCAATCCAGTGGTGCTCGCAAATAAACTGGAACACTATGGCATCAGGGGGAACACGCTGCAGTTGTTAAGTTCTTACTTGTCAAACAGAATACAGATAACAGAATGGCAAAACACCCAGTCAACACCAAAACAGGTCAAGTATGGAGTTCCACAGGGGTCTATATTAGGGCCCCTGCTTTTTATCATATACATCAACGACTTACCTGGTAACATTCGAAATGCAGAACTCTGTTCATATGCTGACGACACTTCTGTTTTGACTCAAAGTAAAAATCGTGACGACCTTCAAAGACACTCCAAAACGATCGTCCAGGAGGCAGAAACTTGGTTTGCTGCAAATAACTTAAAAATTAATACGGATAAAACCCAGACACTGCGCTTTACTACCAAAAAAGCAGAGCAGCAATGCAGCGTTAAGCTTAGTGATTGACAGCAGATAGAGTTGGACAGAGCATACCAAATCCTTCGCACCTAGATTAACATCTGCATTGTTTGCGATAAAAAGACTGAGGCAGGTATCTACCAACGAAGCGGTCAGATCAGCTTATTTTGCTTCCTTCCACTCCTTGATCAGCTATGGTATTATTTTTTGGGGTTTCTCCAGTTCTGCAGAGAGAATCTTCGTGCTGCAAAAAAAAGCGATTAGAGCTATATGTGAACTTAAGTATAACGAGTCTTGCAGGTCCTACTATAGAAGAGAGTCGATACTTACGCTACCTTCAATTTTAATACTACATTTAGTGATATACGTGCACTCTCATAAAAAAGACTTCGCATTTAACGGAGATAATCACGACTATCAAACCCGAAACAGAAACAATCTACTAACACCCTACCATAGACTGACGCAGACACAGCATTCCGTCGACTATTGGGGGTTAAAGATATATAATACATTGCCGTTGGATCTAACATCGCTACCCCTTATTAAATTTCAACAAAGACTGAGACGTAAACTTTTGGAGATGGAATGTTACAGCATGAACGAATATATAAGTAGAGCCTAAGACATCTACATCCAGTTTGTTTTTGTGTGTCTTATATATATAACATTTGTTTTTTACATCTGTATGTACTTTTATATTTGTAAAAAAATGACTCGCCATAGGCATTTTTTACCTGGCTTTGTATGTTTTTTTTTTTTTTATATATATATATATATATATTTGACAAATGTAACATGTGACATGTTTGATTTTAATGACCTTATTTGTAATTGTTTTATTCCAAATAAATGCCGAATTATTATTATTATTATTATTATTAAATGAGTTGCTGTTTGGTCATCTGTTCACTAAGAACTTACTAATTGTGAAAATAGTGTAATTGAGAGGTGTAAATTTTGATCGAATCAAATTTGTTTATGAATACGAATGCGTATAATAATTATTTGACACACTTTCCAAAGCGATACTTATTATTCGAAAAACAGAACAGTAAAATACAATTTCCGCACAGATAGATCTAACAACAGTGTACGTATTTGCCGTAAGTTCCACTGTTTAGCTCGGGAAATTCACTCTACAATGCAAAATAACAACAACAAAAAAAATTAAACGCTTTCAAATCAAATAAAAGCTTAACTCGTGTGTTTACAAAGAATCGGTTTGCGGTTCAATAACTGGCTGATATTTAATATCGTGGAAAGCTGTGTCCGATAACAAAAAACAAAAAAAAAAAAAAAAGAATCGAAAGGTATCGTCGGATCCATCCAATTTCATATTAATATTCATAGAATACTGAAATATGTTTACCGGTGCACAAAATTTGTTTCAATACATGCAGATTGGTTACACTTCCAACAAATAATATATAATGCACGTGCCTATAGGTGCAGCAAAATTGCTGTGTAAGCGTATAATAAAATTGTTAACAGTTTCGAGTTGAAATTAATTGGCGTTCAAAGTGTGACAACTACTAATTTATTATCATTATGGTGATTTTCCATTATTAGATAAAGTATTACGGGATATTTTAAAGAAATCCTCGTGCTTTTTAAAATTTATAATCCTACATATTTATGAATCTTAAGATACCTATTTGGTATCCATGATGAGTTATAACAGTTATATAACTCTTCAAAACAACACATAATACATTCCTCTGTGAATTCTTTCTCTGTGAATTTAAAGAGTTGAGTATGAAGTTCTTCTAATTCACCTAAAATAAATCTGACGTCGCCTTGAATTGCTAATTCGTCGGAGGAACTATTAGAAAGATCAATTACTAATTCTATCTAATCTAAAGGAAGCATCTCAGGATGCCTAACTAGGAAGACATGAATATAATCTGCACTCATCAGCAAATATAAATGCTGCTAGGTGAACTAGGAGTTGTAGACCCAGTAACCAACACTCAACGTATTCTCACTACCCGAATAGGTACAATGTCGAGGACATCGAAGACAGCTTCAATGGAAAAAGAAAATGAAATGGAGTGATAAAAGAATGATGCCATAATACAGAATTCTAACGATGATGGAATAGAATACGTTAAACGACCACAATACGTCACCTGTGGTAGGTACTTGACAAAGAGAAAGTCAATTTTATTATATCCTTATTAAAGGAACACTTAGATTATCTAACATAAGTCTTTTTATTTATGAACTTAGAATGGAACATAATACAGGATGGAAGGATAATGGAAATGTTCTATTTTATGAGTGAAACGTATTACATTTACTACAGCCTATTCGTTTAGGGCTCGTTGAGGAAGTTAGGATATCGGTATCGAAATTTTGATCCAACAAATTTGCCTTTCGAGTTTTTGAGGAAGAAAGGGTTCTGGCTCAGAAGGTACCACAAATAGATTCCGAGAGTAACAATACTTTCTTTTAAATCGTCTTCGGTAACATTGGCGGAAGATACCAATGTTCTCACTCCATTCTGGAGGTTTCAAAGTAGTAACAAAGACAATGACATCACTACTCTATTAGTAGTTGGTAGTTACAACCTATTCTTGATAGTTAAACGAACTTAGCAGCCCTCAATGGAAAATTTGCAGCTGCCACAGCAGATCTGAAAAAGTGACGAAAACGATGCATGTGTCAAGAGAAAAGATAAGGAAAAGAGTTAAAGCCAAAAGCATACCTAACATAAAATTGGAGTTCCCTAAATCACTCTAAAGGATGTCAGAATCGATTTTGACATCACTAGTCTTATTCAGAAGAAAAACACATGAATGCGCAGAATTACGAAATTCACTTCTAGTGCCACGTCATAAATAACATAGAAACAACTACATAGTCATCTATCAGTCTCTCAAAACAAACTGTTCATGTTCACCAAAAGAGGATTTAGTGAGAGTCTTGAAACGATCTGCTAGGTTGTTATAGCAATTTACAATATAGTATTGTCACGGGGGCCGTGCGACGGGGGGTAGCTCAGAGGTAATACATATAATAATTGCACCTACCTTGGATTCCAGGGGCAGGAATCAACCAAAAGACTAGTACACTTCAGCTGTTTATGAAGAGAGACTCCACGAAGAATACCTCGTGGAGTCTCCTATCGGAGAACCTCCTCGCGGAGTGTCTCCTTTACAGAGAGTCCCATTAACTAAAACTACAACAATTATATAGCTTAGCGCTATCCCCACTCTTGAAGGCAGATTCGTGGCATCTCCCTCCCCTCCAGAAAACCGAAGGGATTTAAAAAGTAACATAAACAAAAATAATTTGAGTAGCAGCCACGAATCAGACTTTAGGATCCTTAACTATACTTAGACTAACTTAATGCTATTCACAATAAAACACATTCAAAATACAATTATGATCTACTTAATTAATAAACTTTAAATACTTAAACTAACACCACACATATGAGTCTTTCTGGCGAATTCTTCAGTGTTTCCACGGAGGCAGGATCATCTCTTTGTTTACTATTAGCCGATTTCCTCAAGTAATTTGGGCCGTTGCTACATTTGGTAGTTATTTTGGAGTTGCTGTAGAAGCTTCGTGGACGTTGCATTGTATATATGTGATTGCAACCAATCCTTTTGTATCGGTGGATGCGTGACTAACGAGCTAAGCTTCTCTGTTCTGGAGCCGGTAGGATACTATTTTCGGTATATACCGCCGCGAACAGCGATGGGTCCAGTGCTCCAAACTTGTGGATTCCCTGGGTTATTTAATCCATCGTTATAAGGTTGCCATTCTCACCGTGTGCTTCTTGTGCCTCCATTTTCTCCAATGTTGAGATGGTTTTTTTGCTGCCCCTCGAGGTAACCAGTAACAAATCTTATAGGTAACTAACACTAAGGTTCGCCTCCCCGGCTACCGGCTCGCCGTTGCGCGAGAATTAAATATAAGGGTGGTGCAAATGGAACAAAGAGTAATTCAGCAGTACATTGTATACAGATTATAAGAACATTATAATAAAATAATACAAAACAGTAAAACTTAATATAGTTACTGAAAGTTTCAGATTGGTGGTGGAATTAGTAATAATATATAATTAAGTGTTCTTTCCAATCATTTATTTTTAAAATTCTCTGTCTACCGGTTTCGGCTTAAGCCATCTTCAAAAGTTAAGTTGACATATGACTGGTACACACAAAACGAATCAAAATAATTAAGCCTAAGTAAGTCGGGAGTTGTTACTTTATTATCAAAATTACGTTCGCTTTTAATTTTCATTTTTTTTTATTCTGTTCTGGGCCATCTATTAATAAAAGGGATTATTTAATGACTGCCAGGAATGCGTCTTGATAATTCTCTTTTTATCATACAAATGTATATGTGGGATAGCGCTAAGCTATATAATTGTTGTAGTTTTAGTTAATGGAACTCTCTGTAAAGGAGCCACTCCACGAGCAGGTTCTCCGATAGGAGATTATTAAACATCTGAAGTGTACTAGTCTTTTGGTTGATTTTTGCCCCTGTAATCCAAGGTAAGTGCAATTATTATATATGTATTACCTCTGACCTACTCCCTAGTCACGCCCCACGTGACATTATTAAAAAGACCGCTTGAAAATAGCTTCACGGTGCTGTGGTGGCGTAGGGAAACCTTTGTAGCGTACATTCAAATGGTGAACAGCAGTATTAAAACTTATATAATCTATTATAAAGATAGTAAGGTATTCTAATAACAATTATAGAATTAAAAAAAATAACGCATGATTAGCCATATTTAACCATTTAAGTTCTGTTAATTTGTGACTAATATGATCATATTTTCTGATACCAATTATCAAACCCATATACCAATTCAGAAGTCTTTGAAGACAGTATTTGTCAGTAAAGTCTAACACAAAGCTCAAAACACCGTGGCAGTAATTATCATGACACGTACCAACGAACTGATTAAAACTGTTTTGAGTTTTTTACTAAAGCCATCAACAGAAATATACTAAAGCAGGGGTCTACGTCAAACCAAACCCTCAAGTTCTTTGCCTCGTCAGCAATAGGTATTACAATACCATCCATCTCAATCAAAAAAAAATCAACAAATGAGATTGATGAAACCTTTTGCCAAACATGATCACACTAAATTCGGAAAGATTGATCAAAGTAAATCTCACTCACGCGAATATTAAACTTATCTTCGCACATCCAGGTTTGTTCAGAAACTACAAAAGTATCGGAAACGTTGACAAATTTATATATCTGAGTATCGTCAATGTAAAAGTGGAAATTGCCGATCGGAATGTGCAAGCTCATCTTAGACGTATTTATGGTGTACAATAGAGGACCCAAGATGGATCCTTGCGGCACCCCACAAGAAATCTACCATGTAAATAATGGTGAAAAAGTGTAATAGCATTTTTACCAAATCCTATGTAGTACAGTAGAGACAGCAACATGTTGAAATTTATGTTGTCAAATGCCTGGAAAAAATTAAGTAATACCAGAGCTGCAGCTTGTCTCTTTTCAAGGACAAGGAAATTGTCATCAGTTACAATAAGGGGATAATATTGTTGAATGGTTTCTTGCACAGCGGATCACAGGTAATGAAGGTAAAATTAATTATCTACCAATTTTGTTTCGACGTCTGTGGTGCCCCAGGGGTTAATTTTGAGCCCGCTTCAATGTATAGTTGTACTTTATTTGAAAGGGTAAAGCATATGCATTTATACTACAATTCCGTAAAGCATCCTTACGTAGAGCTATGTTCCTATTCAACATTCAGCAGGATTTGTATGCAATTCACTTATACTATTTTGATGATTCACTTTAAGCAAATGTACTTCATCTAATCGAGATGAAGGGAACGGCAAAGTGGTTGTCGCCGGACAGGCTGAGGATATTAGGGCGGCGTTGGAGGGGGGTTGGTAGAGTTACAGAAACGTATCTCGGATGGAAACGGCGGCCGACAGCTCGAAACGAGCGCCCGAACTTCCGAAAAGCGACATCTAACGTCAAATTGAACGCGTCATCTCTCCACGCGGGCCGTTGTATATTACGCCGAAAGTTTCTTATTAAATAATAAAATTAATTGAGACCAAGTTTTGACGAGTTAGGCGGGTGTCGCCTCCGTATACTATAATTCTCGTCTTCTCAACTTTAAACATAAAATACTGGATTGCCGGCACCGCAAGCGCACCGCACTCGGGGCGAAGGCTTTAATTTCTAATTTGCGCGGCTGGTGTGTCGCGCTACGTTTCACGGACGTTCAAGAACCTTCGCCTAAGTGAAAATATATTTTTACCACCGCCGTTGATAATAATTAATGTTTAAATAAAGGACGACAAACTGCCCGCTTGTACAATTTGTAGATAGTTTAGTAAAATATGAACGTAATTTTCAATGACCCCTGTTTTCTCCTTTTTCCTAGTCATCCAAGAGAAAATTACGACAGCTGTATAATATGTTTCAAAGAACCAATCTTCAGAAGATTACCAACGCTCAACAAAACCGGAATAATTACTTTATCGACTTGAAACAATTATAAATTTTAATTGTTTTTACTTGTTTTCTGACTTAACTTTACGCCCTAACTTCTGCTTACAAAATAAAACAAATTACTTGATAATTGAACTTAGATAATGGATTGCGGTATTTCTTCAACAATGAAGGCAGAGCATGACGATAACCTCATTCATTATTTAGTTTTGCATTTTTAACGAGGAATCTTACCATAAAATGACTGATTGCAATAACCCACTATTTCGGGAGTATTGGTATTAGTGTGTCATTTCCAATAAGCAGGTAGATGTGATTCATAGAATCGATCATGCGCTCCTCCTACATAAGCTTCTAACCAATGGATTTACTGTTCTACTAACATCCTTTTTAGAAGCATACTTAAAGAACAGAACACAGTATATACATTACAATTGCTATATTTCGGAGCCCTTTATTGCTACCTCAGGTGTACAAGAGGAATCTAACCTAAGTCCTACGATCTTACGAACATCATATCGCAGATTGTATTCGTGGATGATTTGAAATTATACCATGTATATACTGTAATGAAAAGTAAGCAACTTATTTATCAAGTGTATAACTAAAGGAAATTAGGCAATTTAAATAGCAACATCAGAATGGAGGCATAATTAATGTTGACATTTCGAATTTGTAAATACTAAAAAGTGCGATTTCATTACATCTAAATTAACTAATAACCTAAATAACACAATAGGTCTTTCTGGCCGAGTTGCCGTCTTCGGGTCTACAGCCGCCCATGGACACAAACCTTAAACAGTTTTTTGTAATTGAACTAATGGTTCCAGTAAATTTATTTCTTCAAATAACACTACGTTACAATAAAAAAAAATTAATCCCATCAATTTTTCCTGTTATTTATTTATACAAATCGCTATAAAAACACCTATATACTTTTTTCTACCACGTACTGTTTTTTGGGTACGGTAAGATAATTATTGAAAAAACTTAAAAAAATATCACATGCTTTATATGATATCAATAATTCGATAAATTAACGACGCAAAATAAATTAAACCAACGACAAAACTTATTTTGTTTTGGTTATTTCGTCCAAGCCTGGTGAAATGCGAGGGGGAAGTGGCCGGCGCTTCGCAATCGTATCTATCATGAAAACTGAAAAATCGCGCATTTATAGTCTCCAAAACCTTTGGAGATAGACACAATGTCACACGTATAAAGTGGGGTAAGCGAAATCAAATTTGCATCCATTTATGTAAAAAAATTGCTAACCATCATTAAAAAATCAAGTTAACCATGATTAGAGTTCGAAAATTTTCGCGCCCTAATTAATTCTGTAATGTAACGCAATCATTTTAAAATAAAAACGTGTGCTGTCATAAGTTAAGTCAAACTGAAAACCGCATCTTTCTAACTTTGTATTTCCGGAGATATTGCACAACACCGCTGACATTGCCAGTCATTTTTTTCGAAAAATTGTAAATGTAATTTGGAAATGGTCAACTTAGCCCACTGAATGCCTATCGTATTGTTATTTAAATTTAACAGGAATTCAAAAAATACAGTAATATACAGGGCGCAATAAAATAATAAAGTATCTACTTCCGGTTCACCGGAAGTCCCCCATACTGAAACTAATTTAAAATGGTTGTGTTGAATATTTGTTCGGCCAACATTATTTTGAAACATTTTCAAAAAAGCAATAATAAATCGCTATGGGCCCGTCTCCTTTGTCTGGGCATCCGATATTATATCAGGTTAGAATATTTCAATCTGTCGTTTCGAGCAACGAAGTGACTGTAAGATATGCATTTTGTATCTATTGGGGATAAAATGTAACTCTACCCCCATTGAAAATTCAAGATTTTGTACAGAATCAGCATACCTATCTAATGCCATCAGTGCTATACTTCAATACAAGACATGACTAGAAACAAAAAACATTCACTGCACATACTACATATTGTACGACTAATTGAAAAATTT